>JAVJIF010000679.1:0-120198 GCA_038442645.1 Agave tequilana | reverse complement strand
GAAAGGCCGAAAAAACTAAGAAATCTCGGGAACTCGCGCACGCGCCATATAATAAAATATATATATATTAGAGAGAGAAAGGGAGGAGAGAGAGAGAAAGAGTTAGAGAGAGAACCTAGAGAGGAAAAGGGAGATTTCTAGAGAGAGAAAATCTTAGAGAGATAAAGGAGGGAGATCTAGAGAGAGAAAGAGATTAGAGAGAGCAGGGAGAGAATTTGGAGAGAGAGACGGTTAGAGAGAGAGAGAATTTGAAGAGAGAGTGAGAGAGTTGCTTAGAGAGAGAGATGAGAGAGAGAGAGGAGAGAGAAAAAAGGGAGGGGGCTGTTGCCCCCCCTCACAGCGTCGCGGCCAGGCCAGGAGGCCTGGCCGTGGCCCTGTCAGGGCCGGCGCCGGCGGCCCTCCGGTGGCCGCCGGCCAGGGGGGCCGCGCCGGCCACCCCAAGGGAAGAGAGAGAGATCGGGGGAGAGAGAGAGAGAGAAGTGGGGGCAGAGGGGCTGCTGCCCCCCAACCTCTGGTCACGGCCTGGCTTTGCCAGGCCGTGGCCAGGCCAGCCCTGGCCATGCGGCCAGGGGCGCCAAGGCGGCGGCGCTCGGGGCGGCGCCGCCAGACAGGGGTGGCCACGCTGGCCGCCCAAGTAGGGGAGAGGGAAAAAGAAAAAGCAAGGAAAAGGAAAAGGAAAAGAAGAAGAAAAAGAAGAAAAGGAAAAGAAAGGAAGGGCTCGCCGGAGTCGCTGGGCGGCGGCGGAGCCTGGCCGGAGGTGTCGGCATTGATGGTGGTGGTGGTCAGTTCTTGGGGAGGAAGAGAGAGAGGGAGGGTGGAGAAATTGAAGGGTGGAGAAGAAAGAGGAGGAGATAGAGAGAGAGAATTGAGGGAGAGATTAGGAGGTGAAGTGAGAGGGGGAGAATTTTGGGGAAAGAAGGAGGAGGAGGAGGCGGTCGCTGGCGCCAGGGGAAGGAGAAGAAAGAAGGGAAGAAAGAGAAAAGAAAGAAAAAATGAAAAGGAAAAGGAAAAGGAAAAGAAAAAGAAAATAAAAAGAAAAAGGAGAAGATATTTTGGAGGGTTGTGTGGTGGAGGAATTTTTGGGGAAGGAAAAAGAAAATAGAGAAAAAAGGAGTGGATGGGAAAAATGGAGAAAAAGAAAGGAAAGGAAAGAAAAGAAAAATATGTTAGATAATATTCCAGATCTGGGAAAATCCCAAAACATCGAAAATGCTGGAAAATTGGACTGATCCGGAAAGGTCTCAAAAAATCTTAAAAATAATAAATATTATTTTAAGGTACATGGTGAAATCGATTTTTAGAATAAAATCCCATTTTCAAATTAAAAATCCGGAAGTCAACCGCCGATACTGGTCTACACCAGTTCGGCCGGATTTTGATAAATTCTGAAAAATCTCAAAAAATGTATTAAAGAATAAAATATGATTTTAAGAAGTAAAGTGAAAGCAGAATTCAGAAATTCAATTCCAATTATAAACTAAAAAATCCTGGAACCAATCAGCGATACTGGCCGACACCAATCCGGTGGAATTTTGATAAATTCATAAAATCTTCAGAAAAAGTATTTAGATAGGAAATGTGATTTTAAAAAATAATGTAAAAAGACATTTCTAGTAATTCTAATCTGTTTGTAAATTAAAAATCTAGGAATCGGTCAGCGGTGTTGGTCGACACCGGTTTTGAAGATTTACAACTTAATTCAGGAAAATTTCAGAAAATCATAGAAAATCTAAAATATTGGAAAATGATGTTTAAAACTGAAATCGGTCAAATCTAAATACCAGAAAGATCAAATCAAGTAATACCCTAGGATCGGGTCCTCGGTTCAGACTAGGGCTGACTCCAAATCCGTGAATCCGGATCTAAGACAAAATGATCATATAAATAATTCATAATACAAAACAAATACAGGAAGTAAATCGAAAAATACGATCGAAAAATCTGAATACGCAACTAAGTACGTATTCTGGGAGCGGGGTGTTACAGAAAATTAACTCGGCTTAAGTTAGATCTTAAGTAGACTGAGTTAACCCCTTCCCGCCCGCTCTCTCTCTCTCTCTCGCCCCCTTCCCTCTTGCATGCTTTCCTTTGTGTTAAATCATTTGAAATAGTTGAGAATTGTATATTATTGATGAGGTCAATTACTAGATATATAACCATCAAAATTACATAATAAGAAAACATCTACTCCTACGATAATAGTATTATATAATCCTAATCCTAATATTACCTTTTAACACCACCTCGCAAACTCACAACGGAGGAAATTGTAAGTATGAATAAGAGGGAAAAATTTGAAATATATCTGCTGAAAATATGAAAGTTATTGTTGATCCCTTGCAGCGATCTTTGAAAATGATCACCGAAAAGTTTGTTCTCAAGCATCCTATCTCAAACTAATAATAGATGAACCAGAGAGTTTGAAAGAGTGTGGACGATGAGAAAGAGATATCGAACGGTTAAGAATATCTTATGAAGATGGAGAAGGAGATGAATTCTAATCGATACGAAGCTTTTATGAAAGTTAACCTATGTCTCTCTTGCATAGTGCAAGGAGCACTTAAGCCTGTAAGTCTCTTTAGAATTGTAATAATCTAACTTTTTAAATCTTGATTTAATATTCTAATCCTTGATTAATAAAATTATACAGGATTACCTGAGGTGATGATTGAATTAATCTTGTGTAAAAATGAGTTTTTTAGAAATTTTGTGAAAATTTTTAGAGTGGGATGAAATATTGATAATTGTAAATACATGAATGCAGCAAGTATGTGGGTAATTGGGTCATTCATAAATAAATAATTATATCCTAAATATATGCCTTCATATACAATACACTTGCATATCAAATGCAAGTATATTAAATTAATTGGGAGGGTGAGGTGGCATGATTTTGTAGAGTATGAAAATTGTGTACCGGGCACATCAGCGGCTAGTGAGGAGGACCCATGGTTGGGTGAGTTTTTGTGATCAAAATTGAGTTTTTATGAATCTATTTGTGAAAAGTTGGGATTTTTATTAATTGGATTTTTTTGGTTATGACTTGTTATGATCATATTTTTTATTAACTGAAATTAGATAACTAATCCAAATGTAATTCCTCACTGAAATTAGATAAATGCATCTTTAGTCTAATTGAGTCTTGATGGGTTTGTTTGTGAAAAGTTGAAATTTATCTTGAATTGTGTGATGTAGTCTTGGGCTTGTTATGATTATACTTTTCCTTATTGAATTTAGATTATTAATTCAAATGCATCTCTAATCTAAGTTATGGCGTGTATGTGACAATTGAGATGTTGAGATAATTGGGAGTCATTTTTACCCTATAGTGGCGTTAAAATTTTTAGGTTTGTATGTGTAGAATAGTTTTTTAAATGGTAGGTACTAACTTAATTGTGCATCCCAACCATTCTTTGTTGCTCCTCTTGAGATTGGGTAGCAAATGCGAGGTCTCTATAATACAATAAAAATTTAGAAAATATGGTAATGGCATTTGATCTCTAATTTAGTTTGACCTGTGCCATGGATTGCAAAGAATATTTGATTGTATATCAATATAGATATGAATTTAGGACATAAATGATGCATTTACTTGAATATAAAGTGGCGAAGAAGGAAAAAGCCTATCATAGACAAATAAAAAGGGGAGAAACTTGAATTTAAGGGTGAGGAAACTCTAGGATAATATTCTTATGAACTGCCATACTTAATGTAACACCTCATTTCCGGAATACGTACTTAGGTGCATATTCTGATTTTTTTATTATATTTTTTTGGTTTTCTCCCCGTATTTATTTTTTGTGTTTATTTATGTAATAATTTTGTATTGGATCTGGATTCCTGGACTAGAGTCAGCCTGAGTCTGAATGGGAACCCAATTTCAGTATACTTCTCGATTTGGTCTTTTTGATAGTCAGATATATCGATTTCAGTTTCAAATATCATTTTCTAATATTATATATTTTTTAAGATTTTCTAAAATTTTTCTGAGTTATTCTGTAAAATCTTCAAAATCGGTGTCGACCGGTGTCGCTGGTCGATTTTAGGATTTTTAATTTACAGATGAAGTTGAATTTCTGAAATCTACTTTCACATAGTTTTTTAGAGTCATATTTTATACTTTAGTACATTTTTGGGATTTTTCTGAATTTATCAAAACTCGACCGGATTTGGTGTCAGCCAGTATTACAGGTTGATTTCAAGATTTTTAATTTAAAAATTAGCTTAAATTTCTCAAATTAATTTCATATTATTCCTCAGAGAGATGTTTTCAATCTTAGAAAATTTTTGGAGATTTTTCTGAATTTTTCAAAATTTACACTATTATAATAAATTTTTATTAAAGGATTTCCCGTTCTTTTTCCATCACTTGGGCTTGCCATATGGTACATCTCCACCTACAAATTATCTCTCCTATAAATATATCTCTCATTCTCTCTTTCTTTCTCTCTCTCCCTTCTCTCCCCTCTTCTTTTCTCTCTCCTTCTCTCCCCTCTCATTCAACCTGGCCACTGCCGTCCATCGTGCCGCCGACCTTCGATGATCTCCCCCCAACTCTGGCGACCCCTGAGCTCCCTCTCTCCTCTTTCTCTTCCTTTCTCTCTCTCTCTTTCTCGTTCTCTTTCTCTTTCTTCTCCCTCTCCCTCTCTCCCCTAGATCCGCTACAGCCGCTGCCCCCCAGATTGGCCACCGCTGACCTCCTGCGACCTCCGCCGACGCCCGCCGCCAACCTCCCTCTCTCCCCCTTATTCTTTTCCCTTTTCCTTTCTTTTCTTCTTTTTTCTCTTTTCTTTCCCTTTTCTTTCCTTTCTTTCTTCCTCCCCTCTCCACTTCTCTAGATCTGGCGTGGCCACTGCCGCCGACCACTGGCCGGCTGCCGCCAACCATCCTCTCCCCTCCTTCTCTTGGATCTCTCTCTCGCCTTCCCTCCCCTCTCTTTCTTTTCTCCCTCTCACCTCCCTTTTGTTGGCGCAAAGGCCCATCACTCTAGTTTTGATGATGATTAACTCATATAGTTATAGTACTAATGATCTTGTGTTTAGAAGTTTCAAATTTTCTATCAAGATCTTAGTCAGTGTTTTGCTTCAATAAAAGATTCGAAGTCAAGTTTTGAAGCTAGCACATATTGATTCAAGAGCTCGCGCTTCAAAGATCGCATCAAGTATTCAAGAGGTGTCTAACTCTTTGGATCAAGGTTTGGACCAAGTCAAGATGGAGAAGAAGATTTTTAGGAGAAGATTTTCAAGACTTGAGTCATATTTGTAAGTGTTCATATTTTATTTTTAGATAAAATATGAAGGATAGATTAGTTGTGGAATGCTCAAGCTTATACACACATAAAACTTTGGTTTTCGAAAAACACGGTTTTGATTTCATTATTAACTTTCTGTATCTCAAAAAAAATAGTTCACATATAGTAATATGTATTGATTTTTATCACACATATTTGTACTTCATAGTATTTCAATGAACTTATTTTTGTGGGATTTATGGAGATTTTTTGGTATTTAAAATATTTTTAAAGAGATGTTCAAATGTGGTTTTAGGCTAGTTGTGTTCGACCGACTGGTCGACCGAAAGCTAGCTCAGTCGACCAAGCAGTCGATCGACGTGCACAAGACGTGCACAACCCCTTGTGACAGAGCTCGGTCGACCACCGATCGACCGCAGTAGAGATCGGCTGACTGATTAGTCTCTAAAACTGCATATTTTCATACCACACATTCACATTTATTTCATATTAAATTCTGTTAATAAACACCTCTCTTGCATGTTTCTAGGTCCATTGTGTGCAATGAAGAAGAAGACCCTAAATCACCATTAAATGGGTGATTAAAGGCCTCTAATATAGCCACTAACTTTGGAGAGCTAATTCGTTAAAACCAAGGGCCAAAAACCAGAAATCAGGACCTGCATCTGACAGGGGACAGTAGGGACAGGCGCGCAGCAGAAAGTGCTGCGCCATAGCCACGTTTCCATGGCTGTACGGGCGAGGCTGCGCCCATACTTTGGGCCAGGGTTTGCCCCCTGACCCCCCTTTTCCCATAGTGCTTATAAATACCCCTTGGGGTTTTTCAGAGCAGGGATATGCAATGTTTTAGGGGAGTTTCATCTCTATTTTGTAATTTAGGGTAGTTTAGATTAGTATTCTTTTTCTTCCTCCTTTGTATTTTTCATTTCTTGTAGATCTTGTAATAGAAGAGAGAGTGGTACATGGTTGGGAAGCAAGAGTGCTTGTAATAGAAGGTGACAATCTATGAAATGTGCTCTCTTAACTTATCTTTGTTTTCTTCTCTAACTCCTTTTACATGTTTAGCTAATTTTCTCTCATGGCAACTAACTACTAACTACTAACTTGCTAACTTCTTATTTAATAATCTACATGAATTTAATAGCCTCTACTTGGCCTTGCTCTTGCAAGAGCCATTGATGGCTCATGATGATGGATCTAACACTCTAACCTCCTAACTCACTAACAAGCTAACATTATTTTACTCCATACTTACTTTTATTTAGTTTTGATGGTTAAAGTGTAGCTTGCACTTGTTTTGTTGAGTTGGGATGTGATGAGTTATATATGGGTCATGCTTTGCAACGCTCTTGAACCAAGGATAAATGATTGCCAAGGATACATGTGAGGCAACTATCACTAAGAGGTTAGTATGTTGGTGGAGTCATTAGTAGTTAGTAGCCATGAGTTTTCTTTCTTTTTCATTTTGTTTTAGAAATATTCCAAAATCACAAAAACATTTTATCTTCTATGTTCTCATTTTTTTGTGTTTCACTATACTTCTCTTTTCATTCTTTATTTTATTTCTTTTCATTCTTTCAAACATAGAAGAACCGCTAACACACACGTGAACATGCTATGTAAGTTTTTATCGCCTCCCGTCCGTGTGGATTCGACTCGTTTTAGCCTCTATACTATAATGGAAGTATCGAGGAAGCCAAAGCATACACACTTTAACTCTTGATTTCAAAACATACACTTTTTTTGTGCGATTTTTCCCTGATCAAATTTTGGCGCCGTTGTCGGGGATAGGAACGATTTGATTTTATGTTTTTATTAACTTTTTTTCTTTATATTTTAGTGTGCAGGTCAAATTCTTTAGCATTGCAGACGTCCACACTTGCTCTTGTGTGGTTGGGTAAATTCTTATATATTTTTTCTGTTGCTAATATTTGCTACCTGTGCACTATAATAATTTTAAGAACTAAAATATAGAAATTGGATGCTTTAAAACGGTTTAGACATTTGCATCGAGATACGCGTCAATTTCATTCCATTATACTGTATTTTATTCTTGTATTGTTGTGATCCTGGCGGAGGTGTACATATTGCATTGCATATAGTTACGACAAACACGTGGGTGATTTACTCTCTTTGTGTGTTCATTCTTGTCTATATTGCATACTTGCATGAATTAAACTTAAGGGCAACACCCAATCCAACATAAGGCGGGGAAGTCATTACCCTCCCTTAACCCAAAAATCACCTCCCCACTCACACAACCCAAGCCTAAATAAAACTTACTAGACGTTGGCCTCTAGGGACATCTCGGACTGATTTAGGAGGAGATTGACCTAAGGGGGAAGTTGTTAGAAGTTGACTCTTGTCAAATCAGTATCTAAGGTTGGGGATTGAGACGCGAAATCTCGAAGAACAGTGGTTTGACATAATTAGGCCCGTTGCTCCTGCACGAATACCTCCCACTGATCTTGCCCCTACCTGGCCGATTAACTTATGGCCAGCTTCCGACAATATACCCCCCGTGGACCAATCTAACCAGTGAGGAGTCATTTAGGTATAAGTCAACCCTAGCATAGGCTTGTTTTCTTTTTCTTTTCTTTTTTTCTTTATTTGTTTGTTTGTATGTTTGTTTTTTATTTTTTTAAATTGTGAAATAGATTTCAACAACAACAATTCTTTCAACCCTTACATGAATCCATATTTCACCCCGACCTCATTTGACTCAGATAACTCCAACCCGGCTATGTATGACATGAACCAACCGTATATATCGAGTTGGGATTATCTGACTCAATAAGACCCATATTCCCAATCCTATGACTACAATTTTCAAAATAACTTTCACTCTTCACAGAGTTCATAGGGATTCACCTCCCCCGAGTCAATTTTCAACCGCCTTGTCCACAATTTTCACAATATTCATTTCTCGATTCTGATTCATATACTCCTTTTCCTATTCCACCAACCTAAGAAAAATCTAATTTGGAAGGAGTATGGAAGCCATTATTGAGTCCCAACAATGAATTTTGCTCAATTCATAATCCTTCCTAAATCAAACTTCATATACTTCTTTTCTAGAACATCCTATTGAAGAAGAATCTGAGCTAAAAAAGTGTTTGGAAGTCTTTTATGAAAAAGTGCAACGAGTTCAAAATATATGGGACTCATCATCACAACCAAAATTTCAAGAGTCATGCTCATCTTTTCTAGTCACACCAATTCAAAATGAACAACCATCAGGCCTGAATTTAAGTATGGAGCTCTTGCATAAGTCTGAGCAACCAACTTATTATCTGATATACTCACAATCTCATCACAATTTTAAAATCAACTCTCCTACTCACTTTTTAAGAAGAACCAATTGCAAAGAGTATGAAAAACATGATTCAGACTCAAAATTCTACTACCCGGCCTATCAGTAGGTTAGACTTTATAATGAGTGAATTGATCAACGAGAATGAGGGAAGTCTTTGTTATCAACCTTTGACCAATTCTTATCTCCCTGACTATACCGATTGGACCAAGAATCATGTGATTTGGAAATCAAGATTTAATTTCAGTACACCCATTTGAACTTGCTCAAAATTTTGAGAAACATCTTGACATTTTGGTAAGTTATCCCTTTCCTGAAGTAGAACTTGAAAATGAAGGTGCTCCCGAACCTCATGTTAGTGATTCCATTTCACTTTTTGACTCAGTAATGACTCCGGTAACTTTGTCAGATTTTTCTCTATTCTGGAGTCAGCATTGAATCCTGTACCAGTATACTGTGAAATTGAATCACTTATATTTCATGATCACACTTCATTGATGGGGAAAGTGTGTGAACATCGATTCTTTAGTTTGGACCCCATTTTTGAACCAATTCGACTTTCATTTTTGAATCTCGACTTGATCTGAGTCAAATCCCCGAGTCGATGTCGGTTTTTGTTCCCGTTGAGTTTAAATCCATCATCTCCCAGTTTCACACTTCTTTGTTGGACAAGAAAATTGAAGAACATGACTCAGTAATTCTTTTTGAAAATTGGTAATTGGATGAGGGTAATTTTTTCAATAAGATCCTACAGTTCTCCAACATTTCACTGGGTCATATTAGAAAGGTCACTGGTGGGTTCCTTCAAGATTTACATTATCTTGATTGGGTAGCAATGCTTGGCCAATCAGACTACCACCGGAGCCACCACCATGAGGTAAATTTTCTTCCCTTCCCATTTGTTTCATGTATATACACATTCACGATGCATTGAGGACAATGCATTAGATAAGTGTAGGGGAGGGTTTACTAACATAGGTTGTTTTAAATTTTCTTTCTTTTACACTTCCTTTTAGAAACTTTTTAAAAATTTTCTTTTGTATAAATCTCTTTTTTTTCTTTTTACAAAACTTTTTGACATAAGGGAAATAGTTTTGATTTTTTTTTAAGAAAATTAAGACTATCTTAAGAATTAGGAAGACCTAAAATTATGAAATTATAAACTGAGTCAAAATAATAGATCTTGTTTAAATTTTAGGATAAGAAAGTAAGATTGGAAAGATAATTTGATCTTGAATTTTTTGCCTTAGATTTATGTACTTCACACATACACAAATTTTGAATTGAAACAAAGACTGAAAATATCAATAAAATATATAATATATATATATATAATGATAATAAAATCACTTATTGAAGTTGGGTAATTATACCTCAGGAAGTATGATTATTCACACCTAAAATGGTGGACATAAATAAAAATAATCCCCTTTAGTTTTGTGGCCTTATTTACTCGAGTCCTTAAGTCTGAGGGATGTTTTCTCATCTGGTGCCCTAAGATCATCTGGTTTGGAAGTCAACGGCTAAAGGCTCACTACACGGGTAAATAAGAAAGCCTAAGAAAACTAAGGGAAGAAAAAAGAGAAATAAAAGAAAAAATAAATATACAAAAATCAATGGCATGAAAATTTGAGTCGATATTCCCAAAAATCTTCACAGTTCACAAAGTGCATATTTTTCTAAGAGTTTTATGAAAGATCAAAGAATAAATTCAATTTTAAATTCTTACATTAATTTATAACAAGATTTAGCATTTCGACTTAGTTTAAGGAAGAACAATTTCTGGTTAACCTCTGACCTTGGATCACTTATATTTTCACAAAAATACTTCAACACTTTTCTCTATTTCAAAATATGTTTTTAAAATACTAATATTTGATTTCTTTCTTCATGGATTTTGTAGGTGTAATCCGCTGAAAACCCTTATGAGACAAAACTCCTCCTCTAGGGGAAACCTAGAGGTTTAACGGTTTGTTGCATATGCTTAGTGCTATCGCGTCACCTGCGAAAGTGGTGTAATAGTTTCTTTTTTGTCTTGCTCAAGACGAGCAAAAGATAAGTATGGGGGTGTGAATAGTCTCTAAAACTGCATATTTTCATATCACATCTTCACATTTATTTCATATTACATTCTGCTAATAAACCCCTCTCTTGCATGTTTCTAGGTCCATGGTGTGCAATGAAGAAGAAGACCCTAAATCACTATTTAATGGGTGATTATAGGCCTATAATATAGCCATTGACTTTAGAGAGCTGATTCATCAAAACAGGGGCCAAAAACCTGAAACTGGGACCTGCACTGACGGGGGACAGATGGGACAGCGGCAGAGCCGTATGGGCGCGGCTGCGCCCGTAATTTGGGCCAGGGTTTGCCTCCTGGCCCCTTCCCATGGTACCTATAAATACCCCTTGGGGGTTTCTAGAGCAGGGATATGCAATGCTTTAGAATAGTTTCATCTCCATTTTGTAGTTTAGGATAGTTTAGGTTAGTATTCTTCTTCTTCCTCCTTTGTTTTTCATTTCTTGTAGATCTTGTAATAGGAGAGAGAGTGATACATGGTTGGAAGCAAGAGTGCATGTAATAGAAGGTGACAATCTATGAAAGGTACTCTCATAACTTATCTTTGTTTTCTTCTCTAACTCCTTTTACATGTTTAGCTAAATTTTCTCGCATGGCAACTAACTACTAACCACTAACTTGCTAACTTCTGATTTGATAATCCACATGAATCTAATAGGCTCTACTTGGCCTTGCTCTTGCAAGAGCCATTGATGGCTCATGATGATGGATCTAACACTCTAACCTCCTAACTCTCTAACAAGCTAACATTACTTTACTCCATGCTTACTTTTATCTAGTTTTGATGGTATATGTAGCTTGCACTTATTTTGTTGAATTGAGATGTGATGAGTTACATATGAGTCATGCTTTGAAACGCTCTTGAACCAAGGACTAGTGATTCCAAGGATACATGTGAGGTAACTATCACTACACTAAGAGGTTAGCATATTGGTGGAGTCATTAGTAGTTAGTAGCCACGAGTTTTTTTTCTTTTTCACTTTGTTTAGAAATATTCCAAAATCACAATAACATTTTATCTTCTATGTTCTCACTTCTTTGTGTTTCACCGTACTTCTCTTTTTAATCTTTATTTTATTTTCTTTTCATTCTTTCAAACATAGAAGAACCGCTAACACACACATGAACATACCATGTAAGCTTCTATCGCCTCCCGTCCTTGTGGATTCGACTGATTTTAGCATCTTTGCTATAACGGAAGTATCGAGGAAGCCAAAGCACACACACTTTAACTCTTGATTTCAAAACACACTTTTTGTGCGCGATTTTTTCCCGATCAAATTTTGGTGCCATTGCCGAGGATGGGAACGGTTTGATTTCACGTTTTTGTAAGTTTTCTTTTTTGTTTTTTTTGTGTGCAGGTCAAATTCATTAGCATTGCAGACATTCACACTTGCTCTTGTGTGGTTGGGTAAATTCTTGTATATTTTTTCTGTAGCCAATATTTGTTACCTGTGCTCTATAATAATTTTAAGAACTAAAATATAGAAATTGGATGCTTTAAAATAGTTTAGACATTTGCTTCTAGGCACGCGTCAATTTTCGTTCCAATATACTATATTTTATTCTTGTGTTGTTGTGATCTTGATGGAGGTGTACATATTGCATTGCATATAATTAGGACAAACACGTGGGTGATTTACTCTCTTTTTGTGTTCATTCTTATCTATATTGCATCTTACAAGAATTAAACTTAAGGGCAACACCCAATACAATATAAGGCGGGGAAGTCATTACCCTCCCTTAGTCCAAAAATCACCTCCCTACTCACACAACTCAAGCCTAAATAAAACTTGCTAGACGTTGGCCCCTAGGGACATTGAAAGTGCCCTGATGCCAATAGTAAATCACCTAGAGGGGGGTGAATAGGTGAAAGTGCTAATCTAGAAACTAAATCCTCTAAATGCGGAAGCTTAAAACAAATATTGCAATCACACTTAATACAACACACAAGTGTAGCCGAATTCCCGTGAAGGGCTCTGGACTAACTCCTCTTGATTCCCCTTGAATGGGTTGAGGTGCTATGTGAAGCTCTTGTGGTTAAGTACAAGTGAGGCACACACACAAGCAATCCAAGCATATAATGAATAAGCAATATGAATCAATGTAAGGACAACACAAGCAAATAGATATGTATGATATGAATGATGCTATGCACAACACAAATAGAGAGAGTTAGAGAGACAATGGATCAAACGCAAAGGCCAAGATATGTTTCGAGGTTCGAGCTCCTAGCTCTACATCCCCGCCTTCACCACCGTGAAGGATTTCCAATCCACTATCTCCCACCGAGAGAACCTCTACCGAAGAGGATTTGTTACAACACTAGGAGTACCAAACTCCTCTCTCAATACAAACACCACCTCACACAAGAGGGGTAGGCCCTTAGCCAAACAACAACCAATCCACCTCACACTTGAGGGATACAAACCAACAACCAACTCCACCTCACCAAGAGGGAGTAAACACCAATCTCCACCTCTACCAAAGAGGGAGCAAACTCCAACCCAAATCAACCTCACCAAGAGGGATACAAGAAATCAAGGGGTTTACAACAAGGTATATCTCAACCACAAACCTCTTTCCTTTTTCTCTTTTCCACAAAACAAGGATCCTAATAGAATAGGATAGATGATAGCTTAAGTGTGGAAATCAAGGTGTTTTGGAAATCAAATAACAAAGAAAAATCCTTGGGAAAACACTTGCAATATGATAGAAATGAAGATCTAAAGCAATATCCAAAAAACTTATTTTTCTTTGAATTTTCCAAACCCTTGAAAACAATAAAGATGAAATCTTTGAGGCTCTAAAACACTTTAAGAACTTATTTTTAAAACCAGAGAATAGGAAATTTTTGCTCTTGAAAATCTTGGATAAAACCATGAAGAGATGGGGTATTTATAGCCCCAAAATAAAACTAGCCGTTAGGCTGATCTGGCAGCCTGACAGGCTACCGGTCGGCCGGCCCGGCCGACCGCCAACGGTCAGAAATGTGACCGTTGGGGCAACCCGGTCGACCGCCCGGTCGACCCAAATAAACAGAGAGCAGAGCTCTCTGGTCCGGTCGGCCGCCCGGCCGACCGTCCCAATGTGTGCCAGACGTGCACGGTTCTGTGCACGTCGGCGACCGTACGGGTCGACCGGCCTATGGTTCGGTCGACCCATGCGGTCGGCCGACCTGGCCTGACAGACACTGTTCTGGGCAGAAAAACAAAAGTTAAAATATTTCTAAAAATTCTTTTATCTCTTATAAAAATACCCAAAAATAGTTTTATCATTTTGCATTTGATACATAAACATGTGATAAAAAGTTTGGCTCAAATATCAAGCATATGAAACTATTTTTGTGTCTTATCATTTTTACTAAAAATCAAAACATGTATTTTTATCAAACTTGAATTTTTCAATACATGAATAGGGAAGTCAAAATAAGTTTGTATAAGTCATGTAAGCATGCATGTATAATTAGAATACATCTATTATACATATAAACTATTTAAACTTGTTTTGATCAATCTATTCATGAAAACACATATCGGTTAAACTAAAAACCGAAAAAACCATAAAACGTGTGTGTTGTGAACTTGAGCATATCATACTATTCTAATCTTTACAATTTGGATCTAAACACAAAACTAAACTAGGATACCTAAGTCTTCTTGACGATCTTCAATCTTCAAGTAGACTCGATCCCAAACCGTGATCCACCGAGTGCAAATGAGTAATCTTGAAGCTCGGGCACAGGAATCACCAAGTGAAGGCTTCCAAACTCCTCTTTTTGAAGCAATCACCAACTAATATCTTGATACATGATCTGAAACTAAAATCACAAGATAATTAGTAAACATAACTACATGAGTTAATCATCATCAAAACTAGGGCGGAAGGCCTTGGGCCAACAATCTCCCCCTTTTTGATGATGACAAAACTCATGGAGTTATATATGCATGGATTAAAGTTAAGCTTCAAAGAAGCTCCCCCCTTAACTCATGCATAAACAAATAAACATAATGAATATGCAATGAAGGCTCTTAAACATGAATGCATATCTATGCATAAACAATAAAAGGTTCTAAATACCAATGAAATATTTAAAAACAAAACATGCTCTAGAAACCAATTAAAATTAAACTAAATTAAACTTAATATATGCAAAGCATAAATGTGCATATATAAACTCAAAAACTTTTTCCCCCTTTTTGTCAATCATCAACAAAGGGGTAAACAATCAAATCAAAATCTTCTTCCCCTTTTTTTAATACAAAGAAACAATCAATAAGGGGTAAAAGCAAAACCAAATCAATAAATTTTTCTCCCCCTTTTTGTCTAAAATAAAAAACAAAACCAATTAGGGGTGACAATCAATTAAGGTACCAATTGAAAATATGTCAAAGAATAGCATCTTGATACCAATTGAAAGGAAACAAACAAAAAAAATATTGATACCAATTTTAAGCAAAACACATGAAAATCTTGATACCAATTGAAATTAAACATAAGAAATTTTGAATGTCTAAAAAAAATTTTGATACCAATTGTAAATATTTTTCATTTTGAACATATGATACCAAATTTGAATTTTCAATCATAAAGTATGGGAGTACAAATACCAATTGAAAGACAAAATTAAATTTTCTCCCCCTTTATGAAATACCAACTAAAACAATGCGTAGGCTTGATACCAATTTAAAAATAATCAATTAAAACAAAATTGATGCTCAAGCTTAGCATAAACACAAACATATATATGTATGGAAAATAGATACCAATTGAAATTGATATTCTTGGAATTGAAATCATACATACATACAAACATATATGAGTATACAAGAAAGGTCAAAATTGATACCAATTGAAAGAGTCCAATGATACCAAATGAACCAACAATAATGATCAAGTGTATACATCATATTATCTACCACCCAATCATGATTCAAGTTTTAAATGATTTTCATTTTAAAGCATACATGAACATGATCTCCCATCCAACCTCCCATGGAAGGTAGGAGTTTTCAAAAATAGATTTGAAAATAAGCTTTGTTTGAAAAATTCTACCAAAATGAAGAATACCGTAACTAGTTAAATGGAAAATCTTTTAAACTAGTACGAAATCCTTCAAGTAAGGAATAAAACAAAATTATTTTCATAAAAACATGAAATCCACATGATAATCAACACTCAAGTCAATGAAGCATAAATATGACTCATGAAAAACAAACACATGAGTAATCAATAAGAGTGAGTGTACAAATACAATGTGAAGATCATAATCATGAAAATTGGTAATTAAGCTCAATATTCCTTAAAATAAGAAAACATGAAAATCATCAAAATTATTTAATCTTAAAGGTATATGTATATCCTATACAAACTAAAGTATACATACATATCCAAATACAACGAGTCCACTAAGATATATGCATGAAGGCACGTGGCTCAAAAAGGATGTATATGTATAAATAATAATTTGGATAAAATGGACATATACATGAAGTTAAACATAAACATATGGAAACATGAAAAACTAAATTTCCATTAAAACAGATTTCATTTCAAGGTATATGTATGATTTGTCAACACAATAAGTATACATACATATCCCTAAACACAATTGAGTCCATATGTATAGATTTGCATGAAAGGCAAATGACTCAAGGGGTATACATGTATATCTTAAAGTTTGGCAAAATAAACATATACATGAAATGAAAACACATGATCTTAAAACAAAGCTAAAATGGGAATACAAGTTTAAAATGCATGGATCATCAAAACTAGACTATACTAGCACATCTAATGAGTTCAAATAAGCATTCACGCCCAAACATATATAGATTTATTTGTGACCCACTATATGCACCAATATACACCTAGTTTTAATGAAAACTAACATCTAAACAAGTAATCTTAACATGAAGCATCAAAACACGATAAAAATCAACATGATAAACATAAACATGATTATTATGAATATCCACATGTTATTAGATTTATGATGTACATGATAGCTAATCAAATACGAGAACACAAAATAATAATCCATATTAAACATGGGTGTCTCAAATACTATACATGTATGTCAAGAATCTAATTATCATGGCATTTTCATACTAATCACTAAACAATGAAACATGCTATAAACAATGAATATTAAAAGCATGAAAACAATAAATAGGAGTTAGGAATTGTTACCAAAACCTAGAAGGCAACTCTCCTTGTCTCCAAAACATGGTGGTCCTCTCCACCAAAACTTCCCTTGAAAGTGATGCATCCAAATGATTTCCATGAAGCTCGGAATGCATCCACTCTAAGGTACCGCTATTCTCACGTCATGTGAGAGCCCACACCTACATCAAACATACAAGGGGCGGTCTTTGGTACCCATATCTTTTTTGGTCCATGAGGGTTAGTACCTTCTCTAACCCAAACAAATTTATTTGCTAAATTCTCAACATGTATTCTATCATAGCAAAATTTAGCAAGGTGGCCCTTACGTCCACAATGTGTACAAGTGTACACATGAGCATACATGTGATGGGTGTGTCCGTGAGGAGCATGTGTATGCCGTGGAGGGTGTGCATGAAAAGATGGAACTTGCTTCTTTCGAACCAAGGATTCCAAGCGTGTGTGGTTCATGGCACATTGGCTCATAGTGGAGCCCAAACAATCAACCTTCTTCTTAAGTATGGATATATCATTATCAATTAAAGAAGAGGTGGCACATGCAATAGGAGGTGTGTGTGATACTAACCTAGCATGGCAAACATGTGCATCAATCTTATTTTTCAAAACATCATTTTTCTTTAAACAAACATCTAAATCATTTGAAATAGAAATAATCTTATTTTTCAAAGCAACATTCTCTTTTAAAACAAAATCAACTTTTGAGGACAAATTTTCATTTTTCTTCAAAATTGATTCACAATCATTTTTAGATTTTAAAAATTTATTTTCTTTTAGTGCAAGATCAAGTTGAGATCTAAGTGAGTCACATTCACTAGAAACCTCTTCCTTCTCTTGCAAAACAATGTTAAGTTTAGAAGACAATTTTTCATTTTCTTTATTTAAAGCACAAGTCTTCTTTTTCACCAAATTATATTTTTCAATTAATTTTCACAAACAATTGATAGTTCTTCATTTAAAGTATGGGCATCAACAAAGTCATTTGAAGAACTAGCACAATCATCACTATCTAGTTGAGTTTCCGATTGTACCTCAAGGGAGTCACTCCCTTGGACCATCAAGCATTGTGATTCGGATTCTCCACTAGATTCCTCCGGTTGAATTGGCAATTGAAGCTTGGAGGTGGTGGTGGTTGTCAACATGTTCCACACTGCAAATGCGGAATCAAAGTTAGAAGCAAGCATAAGATATTCTTTATTTAATGTGCTTCTAATGGCCTCGAGGGCTTGTGCATTGGCCCCTATATGATTGCTATTACCAAGATAGCATTTCTTGGTAGCGGCAAGATATACATGCAAGCCTAGGGTTTGTAAATAGATGGACATCTTAGTCTTCCAAACAAGAATGTTGAAAGGGTCAAACATAGGTGGGGTCATGAAGTCCATGGGTCCAAACTATATGTGTGCAAATAAGCAAATGCAAACAAGATTAGCAAACAAATGGATCTCACTCCTAGGATGTTAAGCCTAAGTATCAGGAGCGTTGGCTCTGATACCAATTGAAAGTGCCCTGATGCCAATAGTAAATCACCTAGAGGGGGGGGATGAATAGGTGAAAGTGCTAATCTAGAAACTAAATGCTCTAAATGCGGAAGCTTAAAACAAATATTGCAATCACACTTAATACAACACACAAGTGTAGCCGAATTCCCCGTGAAGGGCTCTGGACTAACTCCTCTTGATTTCCCTTGAATGGGTTGAGGTGCTTTGTGAAGCTCTTGTGGTTAAGTACAAGTGAGGCACACACACAAGCAATCCAAGCATATAATGAATAACCAATATGAATCAATGCAAGGACAACACAAGCAAATAGATATGTATGATATGATGATGCTATGCACAACATAAATAGAGAGAGAGTTAGAGAGACAATGGATCAAACGCAAAGGCCAAGATATGTTTCGAGGTTCGAGCCCCTAGCTCTACATCTCCGCCTTCACCACCGTGAAGGATTTCCAATCCACTATCTCCCACTGAGGGAACCTCTACCGAAGAGGATTTGTTACAACACTAGGAGTACCAAACTCCTCTCTCAATACAAACACCACCTCACACAAGAGGGGTAGGCCCTTAGCCAAACAACAACCAATCCACCTCACACTTGAGGGATACAAACCAACAACCAACTCCACCTCACCAAGAGGGAGTAAACACCAATCTCCACCTCTACCAAAGAGGGAGCAAACTCCAACCCAAATTAACCTCACCAAGAGGGATACAAGAAATCAAGGGGTTTACAACAAGTGGTATATCTCAACCACAAACCTCTTTCCTTTTTCTCTTTTCCACAAAACAAGGATCCTAATAGAATAGGATAGATGATAGCTCAAGTGTGGAAATCAAGGTGTTTTGGAAATCAAATAACAAAGAAAAATCCTTGGGAAAACACTTGCAATATGATAGAAATGAAGATCTAAAGCAATATCCCAAAACCTATTTTTCTTTGAATTTTCCAAACCCTTGAAAACAATAAAGATGAAATCTTTGAGGCTCTAAAACACTTTAAAAACTTATTTTTAAAACCAGAGAATAGGGAATTTTTGCTCTTGAAAATCTTGGATAAAACCATGAAGAGATGGGGTATTTATAGCCCCAAAAAAAACTAGCCGTTAGGCTGATCTGGCAGCCTGACAGGCTACCGGCCCGGCCGACCGCCAACGGTCAGAAATGTGACCGTTGGGGCAACCCGGTCGACCGCCCGGTCGACCCAAATAAACAGAGAGCAGAGCTCTCTGGTCCGGTCGGCCGCCCGGCCGACCGTCCCAATGTGTTCCAGACGTGCACGGTTCTGTGCACGTCGGTCGACCGTACGGGTCGACCGGCCTATGGTTCGGTCGACCCATGCGGTCGGCCGACCTGGCCTGACAGACACTGTTCTGGGCAGAAAAACAAAAGTTAAAATATTTCTAAAAATCTTTTATCTCTTATAAAAATACCCAAAAATAGTTTTATCATTTTGCATTTGATACATAAACATGTGATAAAAAGTTTGGCTCAAATATCAAGCATATAAAACTATTTTTGTGTCTTATCATTTTTACTAAAAACCAAAACATGTATTTTTATCAAACTTGGATTTTTCAATACATGAATAGGGAAGTCAAAATAAGTTTGTATAAGTCATGTAAGCATGCATGTATAACTAGAATACATCTATTATACATATAAACTATTTAAACTTGTTTTGATCAATCTATTCATGAAAACACATATCGGTTAAACTAAAAACCGAAAAATCATAAAACGTGTGTGTTGTGAACTTGAGCATATCATACTATTCTAATCTTTACAATTTGGATCTAAACACAAAACTAAACTAGGATACCTAAGTCTTCTTGACGATCTTCAATCTTCAAGTAGACTCGATCCCAAACCGTGATCCACCGAGTGCAAATGAGTAATCTTGAAGCTCGGGCACGGGAATCACCAAGTGAAGGCTTCCAAACTCCTCTTTTTGAAGCAATTACCAACTAATATCTTGATACATGATCTGAAACTAAAATCACAAGATAATTAGTAAACATAACTACATGAGTTAATCATCATCAAAACTAGGGTGGAAGGCCTTTGGGCCAACAATCCCGGACTCATTTAGGAGATTGACCTAAGGAGAAAGTTGTTAGAAGTTGACTCTTGCCAAATCGGTGTCTAAGGTTGGAGATTGAGAGACGAAACCTCGAAGAACAGTGGTTTGGCATAATTAGGCCCGTTGCTCCGGCACGAATACCTCCCACTAATCTTGCCCCTACGTGGCCGATTAACTTGTGGTAGCTTCCAACAATATACTCCTCTGTGGACAGTCTAACCAGTTAGGAGTCGTCTAGGTCTAAGTCAACCCTAGCAAATGCTTGTTTTCTTTCTTTTCTTTTTCTTTCTTTCTTTCTTTGTTTGTTATTTTCTTTTTTTAAATTGTGAAATGGATTTCTACAACAACAATTCTTTCAACCCTAATATGAATCCATATTTCACCTCGACCTCATTTGACTCAGATAACTCCAACCTGGCTATGTACGACATGAACCAACGATATGTACCAAGTTGGGATTATCCGACTCAATATGACCATATCCCCAATCCTATGACTATAGTTTTCAAAATAATTTTCATTCTTCATAGAGTTCATGGGGATTCACTTCTCCCGAGTCAAATTTTCAACCGCCTTGTCTATAATTTTCACAATATTCATTTCTCGATTCTGATTCATATACTCCTTTTCCTATTCCACCAACTGAAGAAAAATCCAATTTGGAAAGGAGTATGGAAGCCATTCTTGAGTCCCAACAATGAATTTTGCTCAATTCACAATCCTTCTCGAATCAAACTTCATATACTTCTTTTCTAGAACATCCTATTGAAGAAGAATCTAATCTAGAAAAGCGTTTGGAAGTCTTTTGTGAAAAAGTGCAACGAGTTTAAAATATGTTAGACTCATCATCTCAACCAAATTTTCAAGAGTCCTGCTCATCTTTTTCAGTCATACCAATTCAAAATAAACAACCATCAGGCCTGGATTTAAGTATGGAGCTCTTACATGAGTCTGAGCAACCAACTCAGTATCTGATAGACTCACAATCTCACAACAATTTTCAAAATCAACTTCCCTACTAACTTTTTCAAGAAGAACCAATTGCAAAGAGTATGGAAGATATGATTCAGACTTAAAATTCTGCTACCCGGCCTATCAGTAGGTTAGACTTTATAATGAATGAATTGATCAACGAGAATGAGAAAGTCTTTCTTGTCAACCTTTGACCAATTCTTATCTCCCTGACTCTATCGATTGGACTTAAGAATCATGTGATTTTGGAAATCAAGATTCAATTTCTGTACACCCATTTGAACTTGCTCAAAATTTTGAGAAACATCTTGACATTTTGGCATGTTATCTCTTTCCTGAAGTTGAAGTTGAAAATGAATGTGCTCCCGAACCTCATGTTGGTGATTCCATTTCACTTTTTGACTCAATAATGACTCCGATATCTTTGCTAGATTTTTTTTCTCTATTCCGGAGTCAACATTGAATCCTATACCAGTATACCGTGAAATTAAATCACTCATATTTCATGATCACACTTCATTTATGGGAAAAGTGTGTGAACATCGATTCTTTGGTTTGATCCCATTTTAGAACCAATTTCAGCTCCCATTTTTGAATCAATTTCGACTCCCATTTTTGAATCTCGACTTGATCTGAGTCAAATCCCCGAGTCGGTGTCGGTTTTTGTTCCCGTTGAGTCCAAATCCATCATCTCCTAGTATCACACTTCTTTGTTGGACAAGAAAGTTGAAGAACATGACTCAATAATTCTTTTTGAAAATTGGCAATTGGATGGGGTAATTTTTTCAATAAGATCCTACAGTTCTCCAACATTTCACTGGGTCATATTAGAAAGGTCACTGGTGGGTTCCTTCAAGATTCACATTATCTTGATTGGGTAGCAACGCTTGGCCCAATCAGATCACCACCGGAACCACCACCATGAAGTAATTTTCCTTCTCTTCCCGTTTGTTTCATGTATATACACATTCACGATGCATTGAGAACAATGCATTAGATAAGTGTGGGGAAGGGTTTACTAACATAGATTATTTTAAATTTTCTCTCTTTTACACTTCTTTTTAGAAACTTTTTAAAAATTTTCTTTTGTATAAAAACTCTTTTCTTTCTTTTTACAAAACTTTTTGAAATAAGGAAATATTTTTGATTTATTTTTAAGAAAATTAAGATTATCTTAGGAATTAGGAAGACCTAAAATTATAAAATTTTAAACTGAATCAAAATATTAGATCTTGTTTAAATTTTAGGATAAGAAAATAAGATTGGAAAGATAATTTGATCTTAATTTTTTTGCCTTAGATTTATGCACTTCACACTTACACAATTTTTGGGATTGAAACAAAGACTGAAAATATCATAAAATATATATAATATATATATATAATGATAATAAAAATTACTTATTGAAGTTGGGTAATTATGCCTCAGGGAGCATGATTATTCACACCTAAAATGGTGGACAAAAATAAAAACAATCCCCTTTAGTTTTGTGGCCTTGTTTGCTCGAGTCCTTAAATTCGAGGGATGTTTTCTCATCTGGTGCCCTGAGATCATCTGGTTTGGGAGTCACCAGCTAAAGGCTCACTACACGGATAAATAAGAAAGCTTAAGAAAATTAGGGGAAGAAAAAAGAGAAAAAAATAAATATACAAAAATCAATGGCATGAAAGTTTGAGTCGATATTCCCAAAAATCTTCGCAGTTCACAAAGTGCATATTCTTCTAAGAGTTTTATGAAAGATCAAAGAATCAATTTAATTTTAAATTCTTACATTTAATTTATAACAAGATTTAGCATTTCTACTTAGTTTACGGAAGAACAATTTCTGGTTAACCTTGACCTTGGATCACTTATATTTTTGGAAAAATACTTCAACACTTTTCTCTATTTCAAAATGTGTTTTCAAAATACTAACATTTGATTTCTTTATTTATGGATTTTATAGGTGTAATCCGGTGAAAACCCTTAGGAGACAAAACTCCTCCTCTAGGGGAAACCTAGAGGTTTAACGGCTTGTTGCACATGCTCCGTGCTATCGCGTCACCTGCGAAAGTGGTGTAATAATTCTTTTTTGTCTTGCTCGAGACGAGCAAAAGATAAATGTAGGGGTGTGATTAATCTCAAAAACGGCATATTTTCATACCACATCTTCACATTTATTTTATATTAAATTCTGCTAATAAATACCTCTCTTGTATATTTCTAGGTCTATGGTGTGCAATGAAGAAGAAGACCCTAAATCACTATTTAATGGGTGATTAAAGGCCTATAATATAGCAATTGACTTTGAAGAGCTGATTTGTCAAAACCAGGGGCCCAAAACCAGAAACCGGGACCTGCATCTGACAGGGGACACACGGGATAGCGGCAGAAAGCGCCGCGCCAAGGCGTTTCAACGGCCGTACGGGCGCGGCTGCGCTCGTACTTTGGGCCAGCTTTGCCCCTTGGCCCCCCTTCCCTTGGTGCCTATAAATACCCCTTGGGGTTTTCCAGAGCAGGGCTATGCAATATTTTAGGGTAGTTTCATCTCTATTTCGTAGTTTACGGTAGTTTTGGTTAGTATTCTTCTTCTTCCTCCTTTGTATTTTTCATTTATTATAGATCTTGTAATAGGAGAGAGAGTGGTACATGGTTGGGAAGCAAGAGTGCTTGTAATAGAAGGTGACAATTTATAAAAGGTGCTCTCTTAACTTATCTTTAATTTCTTCTCTAACTCCTTTTTACATGTTTAGCTAATTTTCTCTTATGACAACTAACTACTAACCACTAACTTGCTAACTTCTTATTTGATAATCCACATGAATCTAATAACCTCTAATTGGCCTTGCTCTTGCAAGAGCCATTGATAGCTCATGATGATGGATCTAACACTTTAACCTCCCAACTCTCTAACAAGCTAACATTACTTTACTCCATGCTTACTTTTATTTAGTTTTGATGGTTTAAGTGTAGCTTGTACTTGTTTTTTGAGTTGGGATGTGATGAGTTACATATAAGACATGTTTTGAAACGCTCTTGAATTAAGGATTAGTGATTGCCAAGGATACATGTGAGGCAACTATCACTAAGAGGTTAACATGTTGGTGGAGTCCTTAGTACTTAGTAGCCATGGGTTTCTTTCTTTTTCACTTTGTTTTAGAAATATCCAAAATCACAAAAATATTTTATCTTTTATGTTCTTACTTCTTTGTATTCACCGTACTTCTCTTTTCATTCTTTATTTTCTTTTCTTTTCATTCTTTCAAACATAGAAGAACCACTAACACACACGTGAACATACCATGTAAGCTTCTATCGCCTCCCATCCTTATAGATTCGACTCGTTTTAGCCTCTATGCTATAACGGAAGTATCGAGGAAGCCAAAACACACACTCTTTAACTCTTGATTTCAAAACATATACTTTTTGTCCGCGGTTTTCCCCCGATCACTGACCAACCGGTCGACCGACTGAGTTTACAGAGCTCTCGGGTTTTCTCATTCGACTGGGCGGCCGACCATTCTGCTGATCTCAACGCTCTTGTAGTTTTCTGGCCATAACTTTTTATTCTTACATTTAAGTAAATGATTTAAATTGCATTTCAAAGATAACTTTCAGGGCTACATTTCTTATGCAGTAGTCATTTTCTGATTCAAATGATAAAGATGCCAAATAGTGGGTTAAAATCTGTTCTTATTCTGAAAACAGTTTACAGTTTCTAATTTGATACCTTTCAGTATTTAGTTGATAACTTTCTACTCCTATATGATATTGATTTGATTTAAGTTATTGTAAAGAAGACGTAAAGGTTTACAAATCTTCCTATATACTTATTTCCAAATTCTAATGTTTTAGGCCTCAAAATTATGCTCAAAGTTGACCTATTGCACAGTCTGGGTCTGTGATCGATCGACCACCCGGTCGACCGCCAGACTCCAACGGTTAGAAATTTGGCCGTCGGTCGGTCGACCGGACAGTCGACCTACAGGCCATTCTGGCCAGATCCTGAGCCATAATGCTAATTTTTGATCCCCTATAAATAAGGGATCTTTTGGAATGTTTTATGCAAGATTTTTGGAGAGATTTCAAGAGCCATTTCCCATCTCCGACAGAATTTTTAATGAGTTTTTGACCTAAACTTTCATATCAAAAGAGTGTTTATCAAGAGTGATTCTGTTGAGTTTTTTAAAAGCCTTTTTTTGAGTTTTCCACTTCGAAATCTATCTTGTTTTTCCTCACACAAACTTGAGCTTTTCATAGCCATATCTATCTTATAGGAGCTTTGTTTGTGAGGGTTTTTGAGGGTGATCATGTGTTAATATCACTAAGTGTTCCACATTCTATTTTGAGGAGATGTAGAGATGCGGCCTCGGCGAACTTGTGAGTTTGTGTTGAGTTGTTCTTGCGGGAACATGTGAGAGACTTGTGAATCAAAGAGTTCTAGTATGAACTCAGTATAGGTGTTGCGGCACCGAGTGATCTTGCGGGATGATTCTAGTGGAAATCCTTCATAGTGTTGAAGGCGGGGACATAGAGCAGTGGCTCGAACCTCAAAACAATTCTCCCGTGTTTGTGATTGCTCATCTCTCTCTTTACTCACTTGTGTTTAATATCTTGCATGCTTGAATTGCTTATATCTTTATATGCTTGATATTTCTTGTGCTTATATATATATATATATATATATATATATATATATATATATATATATATATATAATATATATATATATATGTATATGTATATGTATATATATATATATATATATATATATATATATATATATATATATATATATATATATATATATATATATATATGTATATGTATATATGTGTGTATATATATGTATATGTATATGTATATATATATGTATATGTATATGCGTGGGATTGCTTATGTTGCTCACATTAGTATTCAACCAAGAGAGTCATAGTGGCACCTCAACTTTAATCTAGAGGAGATAGTTCAGAGCCCATCACCGGAAATTCGGCTACACTTTTATATTATACTTTGTGTATTAGCCAAACATTTTTAGTTTGCATAATTAGTTTTAATTTTGCATTAGTTTTGCACTAGATTAGTTAGTCACCTATTCACCCCCTCTAGGTGACTTACACCTCTCTCTCCTCCCTCACCCTATCTCTCTGTTGTGGACCTCCAGCGGTTAGAGCCGTCGCCGGCCACCACTGGCCGGCCAGGGGCGGCCATCCCCTCTCTCCTCTTCCCCCTTTCTCTCTCTTAATCACTCTCTCTTCCTTATCTCTCTAAAACTCTCTTCCTTTCTCTACAATATACTCTCTCCCTCTCTCTTGGTGATGGTGGGTGGAGCCCGTGCATGTGTATTTGGAGTTTTGGGATTTTAGGTGCTTTTTTGAGAATATTTAGGCGAGCGTTCTCACTTTATTTCTGTTTTCCTACTTTGACGAGTCATTTGTATTATGTGAGATGTGCAATTGTATTGGTGTATTGGTGAAATGTAACTATATGGTGGACATGTAGATTTGTACTTGTGTATGTATCGATGTGGGTATGTACATGTATATTATGGACACTGTAATTGTGACGAATGCCTATAGTAGTTTAGTTAAATGCATGTACATATACACTGCCTGTGGCCTGTATGATTTCTGCTTTATTATCATGCGTGACCGACCTTCATGGTTGTTTAGCCTCCGGGCTCTACACTCGGCCTCCGCCTTCACCGTTCTACTGATAACTTATACCTCTGCAAGTATTGTGTTTACATGCGTGAGTTTGATATTAATACCTCTGTAGGTACTTACTCTACCTTCGGGATTCTGCCCACTTTTCAGGCTGACTACCTAATAGGTTTTATTCCTTACACCCTTTGAGTTTCGTGATAGCTACCGGGAGTGTGCTTACATCTTATGGTCTCCTTACAGCCTTTTGGGTGCTCAGACCGTCAGGTCTTTCGGCCTCGCCTGGTAGGTGAGTGTAGTGCTGAGCATTTTACTACTAACTCCGTTCAGGTGTAGTTACACCGTGGGTACAGCTTCGTCACAGGTGATGCGAAGCGGTTTACTCGCCACCATATGCGTGCATTAGTTTCACTGCGAGCAGTAACCACTCCGAGCATGATAGCATCAGCGTTGTGCGCTAGTTTCGCTCCAGCCTTGCTTAGCTCTGCTTGATTGCTTGCTTGCATGCTCACTGACTCTATTTCTACCTTGTTCAACCTCTGAACTTCACCACTCCATGGATAGTCTAGTTATAATCGTGTATATAAGTGTGCTTTTGTGGTACTAACACTTCTGCAAGTACTTCTTGGCCTTTTAGCCCTTCAGTCTTCGGGCTTTCTACTTGGCATTTCGGCTCTTTAGGCTCTCACCCACTTCCTCGAAAGAGGGAGTGCATTCAGCCGTCAGGTCTCTTAGCTACGCCTGGTAGGAGGACCTAACGTCAGCACTTTACCGCTAAATTTGTTCGAGCGTAGTTATGCCGTAAGCGCGGCTTCTCTAGTGCAATAGTATAGCGTACATACACTCGCTCCATCATATGTGTTTAGACATACTGCGAGCGGTAACCACACTGAGCGTGATGACGTCTAGTGTTGTACATTAGTTTCACTCCACCTTTGTTTAGCTCCGCTTGGATGTTCGCTTACTTGCTTGCCTGCTTGACAAATTAACTATTATTCTTTTCTTGATAGTTGTGAAAAGTTTGAAACCTTTTCTTAAATCATTTTCCAAAAACTATATTGTTTTTCAGTATTCATACCGATCCCCTGAATTGGTACCGTTTTTCCGTTTTGTGATATACAATAGTGGATATTGTTATCTTATCACATGCATGCTATCACCCAACAATTGCTTGTTATCTCCTGACACCTGCTTCTTAACACCTGACATCTGCTTGTTATCACCTGACACTTGTATGTTACTACTATCACCTGCCACATGTTATATTACCACCTGACTTGTAATTATCATATTACGGGAATCCTGTAACTACTGTCCTGTATTATATATAGTGACCTGTATCCCTAATACTCATGTACTCTTGTACTCCTGAACCTGCCATGCTCCTGCTATTCCTGTAACTTGATAATTACATAATAAATTATAAAAGGGCAACTTACATCGGGTAAGGGGTAAACTGATGGACTTCAAGTGGTGAATATATTTACAGTGGTATTAGTTATGTTATGCAAGTAAAACTTTCAGTTCTACCCGAGGGCCTCCAGGTGTACCCTGGGGAGCGCTGGCTCCCTACTATTTGTCCAAGGTTACAATCACCCAGTTTTATGGTTTTGATGATAACAAAACATATGTAGTTATGTAGTTATTTGTACTAATCATATTTAAGTGGTTATTTCAGCATTCTAAGAATTCAAGGAGTTTCTTCCTCAAAAGGAAGGTGTTGTAAACTCAAGAAGACTCAAATACAGGATCAGAACTCAGCACACTCAGACGATGCAAATGGAGAAGCCCGATTGAAGATCTTGTAGTCACCTAGACCTTTTTAAGATTTTAGTATGTTAAAGAGTAGAATATGATAGCAGTGCTCAAGAAGTTATACACACAAAAATACACGTTTTCAAAATATACAAGTTTTGGGTAGTATTGGTTTTGTTGCATATTTGGCATTAATGCATATTTCATAATTTTTTTAAATTTTTATATCAAGTTTAACATGTATTTTCTCCCCTATACTATGCTACATAACCCTCAAACTAATACAAAATATTTTAAAAATTGTTTAAAGTTAAAAAATCTATTTTTACTCTATTTCAGGCCAGAACGGTCGATCGGCCGGTCGACCGTTGCTATTACAGGCCAGAACGGTCGATCGGCTAGTCGACCGAGCTTTTGGCCAAGGGCGTGCACATTTGTGCACCCTTGTCGGTCGACTGACCAGTCGACCGACTTAATGTGCCATGCTCTCTGTTTGGGTCAGTCGATCGGGGCGGTCGACCGACAATTCAAAAATCTCTTTTTAATATAACTAGCGATCGACCGGAGCCAACGACTCTTTTCTGAGTGACGTGGCGGTCGATCGACACACGTTCAGGTTGGCAAAACAGCTAGTTTTTGAATCTGTTTTGTTTTTTATGTGTTCCAACAGTCATTTTTGGCTTCCAAGTGGCTTAACTCACCCCAAATGACCTGGCATCACTATTGAGTATTATTCATCCTTTGCCTATAAATAGAGGTCATGGGTTTTGATTTTCAACAAGAAAAATATCAAAGTTTTCAAGAGTTTTCAAGAGAGAAGTGTTTTATAGCTTTCTATTTCAAAGTTCTTCCTTTTTCAAAGCTTTTTCAGTTAGTTTTAAGTCTTCTAAATCTCTTCTTCTCTCAAGAGCCTTAATTCCTATTCTACTCTATAAGAAGTTGTAAGAGAATGTTTGTGGTCTTACTAGATCACCAAGTGCCTTGTAATCTATTGGCTTGTGGTTCCTCTTGTGTGGAGGATAGAGTTGTTGGAGTTGGGTACTTCGATCTTGAGTAGACCAAGTTGTAATCCCTTTAGTGTAAGGTTCCTTTGTGAAAGTTTCCTTAGTGGATATAGTGAAAATCCTTCATAGTGGTGAAGGCAGGGACGTAGAGCAGTGGCTCGAACCTCGAAACAAATTCTCTTATGTTTGTGTTTGATTTTGTCTTGCTCCTTATTGCTTTATATTTATAGAATTGTGATATTATTTGTCTTGCTTTTCATTATAGCTTTCATTCCATCTTCTTGCATTTTCAGTCTATATTCATATCAATAAGGAAGCAATTAACCACCTCAACTCATTATCTAGAGGAATCAAAGAGGAGAAGTTCTAGAGCCCTTCACTAGGAATTCGGCTTCAATTCTTATTTTGAGTGACCGCTTGTATAATACATCTTAGTTAGTTTTAAAAGTGCATTTGATTAGCATAATACCTATTCACCCCCTCTAGGCGTTTTTCGCCTACCTCCTATTATATTCCTAAATGGACATACAATAAGACCCACCTTCTGTATGCCTTGCAGCCAGTTTCGTATACCAGTAATGGAACACCCTAGATCGTGGTCCCGGGCATGCACGGGTTCCAGTCTTTATCTGTCTTCTTTTGCTTTGTTGAGTGACTGCAAGTTTGAATGCTTTGTCTGGAGTGAAGGAATCTGAATTATTGCCATGGAAGTGTCGGTGAAGGAATCTGTTGACTGCTTTTGAATGCTTTTTCTGGTGAAGGAATTTTCTTTTGAAATATTTACATGTCATATGGATCTTGTCCACCGATAGGATCTGATGAAGAGGATGTTGTTGAGCTTGCATGTGACCTGTTGAGCTGTTTCTGTATTTTTCTAAATTTTTGGAATTTTAGGAATTGTTGGAATTCATCTTCGGAGTCTGAGTCTTCTTGAATTTTTGTTGGAGTCTTGTGAGTGGGTTTTGGAGTCACTGGAGAGTCTGTCTTTCTAGGAACTTGTTGAATTTGATATTGAAGCCTTTTGCCAGTGGTGATGAACTTGGTAACTGTTGTGTCAGAACATATTGTTTGGTTGAATTTGTCCCACCACTTGATTTTGAATTCTCTGAAGAGGCTCATTGGAAATTTGTCAGTGGCACTGTAATGTTGAGCAATTTGGTAGCTCCGGCATAGGATCCACGGAACTTTGAATTCTCTGTAGAATTGTATTGTCTTTTCGTAGTGCAATCCTTTAGCTTTGAGTAGGTAGATGTTGAATCCTTTGAGTACTGTGGATGGTAGGATGTATGTTGTGGGTCCGTATGAATGCCACCATTCATAAAACCAAATTGGGAATTCTTCTTGGCAGTTTGAATGAAAGGTGAAGAACCATGAGTGGTCGAATGGCCTGTAAAGGAAAGCACGATACCATGCCATCCTATAGTCATGATAGGAGTAACCTTTTGGAATATAGTTGACTGTGAAGTCTTTTGTAGTGGCAAGGCTTGCTCATTCTAATGGCTTGATGATTCTTTTGATAACACATTTTGAGTAAGAGATTTGGTTAGGATTGTGCTTGTCCATGGTGTGGTATAGCTCAATAGAGCCGGAGTCTACAAGGACAAGTTCATAGTATCTTTGATTTTTGAGTGGATCATCTGGAATCCATTGGCATCCTAATGGTAGGATTTTGTTGATGAATGAAGTAAGGGTTTTGTAATCAGGGACTTCATTGAAGGTAGTGAGTAGTAAATGATCTCGATTTTTCTTTGCAAAATAGGGAGATGAATCAGATGTTTTTGAAGTGCTTTGAAATTTTGAAGAAGGTGATGGAGACGTCATAGCATAAGGAAGAGGAGGAAAGTTGCCAAGAACTTAAAATCTGTTGGGGCTTTGGATAGGAGATGTAGAAAGGGATGAGATTTTTATCCCGTAGTCTTTTGAATAAACTGTTTTTTGAATGGAAGATTTGCCTTTGTCTGTGCTCATCTTGAATCTGTATGTTGGGGAATTGGGTAAGGAATTGTCAAGACTGAAAATGGCTTGCCATTTAGCAAGGGTGTGTTTAGATGCATCGATTTTTACTATTATGAATGTATGAGGAATGCAAAGACTTGAATGAACCTTTTCTATGCAAGGACTTGAATGAATTGTTTGAGGAATGCAAAGACTTGAATGAAATGTGCGAGGAATGCAAGGACTTGAATGAATCTTTTCCTGTTTGACTACCTGAGTGTTGACACTTTGAATGAAATTTATACTAGGGTAAATTGAACTAGTTTGTAGGACATTTAACTCTTTGAATCTTACTGGGATTATGAATTTAAATAGGATTTTTTGTCCCATGATATTTGTACCTAATCCGCTTGAATCAATCCAAAAGGGGTAAATTTGAGTTAAAAATGGAATTCCTAATATCACATCGGTATTTAAATCATTGACAATAATGAATTGGTGTTTGAAACAGATGTTTTTATTGCATATTGACAATTTTGTTATTTTACCCATGACTGTTAATGGTGAATTATTGGCTGTCACAAGTTTTTCATTGGTTGGTTCATAATACTTTGTTGGAAAGATGCCATCTTTTATTACACTATGGTCAGCTCCTGAGTCAACCATAGCTGTAAAGGTTACTTTGGAATTGTTAACTGAAAGGGTTATTAGTATGAACCATTTTTGATAATTGAATCCTTTAATGGCTGAGATGAATTTAGAGTTTGAAGGTTCTGTGGTTGAAATAGTGATTTCATTTAATGAGAAGGGTGGTTCTTCTATTGTAATCTCCTTTCCTTTATCAATTTCCTGTTGAATAAGGCATATTTGGGTTTCGTTGGCTAGATTCTTTGTCTCTACTTGTAGATCTGCTTTGATGAGTTTAATTTCTTCTTTCAATTGTTTTATTTCTGTTCTAATTTCATGAATATCATTTGGTTTGGTTTTTAGGCTTGTATTAATCGGGTATGTTTCAAAAAGTTTTGAAATACTAAAAGGTTGAGTTAGAAGATTATCCTTTTCGTCTTCTTCATTTATGATTAGAGCTTTTAATGTGTTAAGGTGTTCTTTTTGTTTATTTGGATCAGGAATTTGTTGTATCATATCAAATATTAATTCTTTTGATTTTGAATTATTTGTTCTAGAATTGTTTCCTTTAATCATATTGAGTTGTTTACATTCACAGATAGTTTTATCTGAAGAACTTGATGAGTCATAAAAGTCGTCGTTATCGGATATTTTATTAATCTCAGAATAGATTTGTAACCTCTCTTTCAATTTTTCTTTAATATTTGAGTCTACGTCTGTCATGCCATTAATTATCTCATTAATTTTATTTTTCCTTTTTGATTTACATCTATTCGATGTGTGACCTGGTTTACCACAATTGTAACAGGTAATTGGTTTGGATTTACTTTGATAATAGTTATCATTTGAATAGTTTTGGGAACTCTTATGTTTTCTTGGTATGTATTTTTTATGAGTAATCATCTTTTGATTATGTCTTTTTTCTTTTGAGGGAGCCCTTATTCCTGTGATTCCAAACGCTTCACAGAAGGAGCCCATTTCTTTCCGTTTGTTGCCATATTTGGCTTGAAATTTCAACTCTTGACATGCTTGTAGTGCTTCCTTTTTAACAAATGCGAACAATTGGCCATACGTGATGGTATTAAAATCAATGTTGTCATCTTCAACTCCCATAGTCTTTTTAATACTTGTGAAAACTCTTTGGGAGAATAAATTGGGTAATCCTGTTATGAATTTTTCTTTCCAAAAAGATTTGGTTGAATCAGATCGTTTTAATACATGAGTTAGAACATGTCCTTATACCATCTGAAATCAGAAAGGGTTGGACATCTTAAATTAGTAAGGAATATTTTGGAGGATCCTAGTTCTTCTGTAGGATTTCCTACGAAATGAGTGGCTATCGTAACAATGAGAAAATTAGCGGAATCATTTTTCTTTTGAATTATTCCTTGAGCGTCTTCTACTTCTATTTCATGATTTAAAACGGCTTGTTTCTCTTCTAGGGTTAATGAATTATCCCACCAATATTTTAATTGTCCAGTGAATCCTGTGACTATGTAAACAGTGGCATTTTGTTCTGGTAACCGATTAGTTTTGTAGGCTGTTACTGCCATACCTATCTCTTGTAATGTATTGAGTATTTCATACTCACTCTTTCCGTCTATATTCCATTCGTAGAAAGAAGTGCCATCATAGCTTGATTTAAATATTGCCTTTTCTTCGTATTGAATGTCTGGAGGTATTGGCCTAGGGTAATAATTCTTAGTGTTGCCCCTACGCCAGTTGTATGAATTTCCATTCCAGCTATTTCTATATGAATTACTATTTTTCTTGTATTTTGTATTAATTCGATCAATTTCTAGTTTTTGGTCTGTTCCTTGAATATCGTCTTCTATTTGATTTACCTGTTGTAGTAATGAATTATCTAAATCGTCATTGGATTCTGATTCATCTTGTTTCTCAATAGTATTCAATTTTGAAGTACGTGGAATATTTTGATTTAGTTTTTCTAAGGCTTGAGTTACGCGTTCTAGTAAGCTCATCGGTTGTATCTTTTCTTCGTATTCTACCGGTAGACTATTTGGTTGGAAATGTGGTTTTGAATAGCTTTGTGGAAACTTAGAGTTTGAATCTCTTTTCTCGATCTCTGTTGTTAAGTAATCAATCTGTTGAGTTATCATATGTAATAACTGATTTGAATAATTATTTTGATGGTAAACCTTTTTGATATCTTCAATGTTGACTGGTTCATTAGTATTTTTCCCTCGTTTGAAAGGTGAAGCAGTGACTTCTCCTTCATTTGTAGTAATTTTTATGGATTGTAATGGTGGATGAATTGAAGTTACAATGTTTCCATCTGTCAATTGCCATTTTTTTATATAAACTTGTTTGAACATTAATTTGAGATTGTTCGTATGGGTTTTGAATACCTTGTTTTTCTAAATAATATTTTAACCATACTTCAAAGACGAAATCAAATTTATAATTGTTCATTTGAGTGATCCATTCCTTTAGTAGTATCTCTTGGTATTTTGAATCAAACTTGTAAAACCAATCGGAATATTTGGATTTGTTAAAGTCTTTTATTAATTCGAAACTTCTGTTAACAAATGGTTTAGTAATCATATTAATTTCCCCAGTGAAGTCTGCTCTCATTTGGGATGATGTTGGAGAGTAACTCTCTGGACTTACTTCTGGAAGAGGTGACTTATGGAATACTTTGATTGGTTGTTGGAATGAATATTCTGAACATAATTTTCTACTGGGTTCAGCGTACCTATAGGAAGTTGAAGGTCTTTCCTTGAATGAATTGAATCTTATTAATACTGTTCCGTCTGTTTCTTCTATGATGTCAGAGACTTCCGTTCTCTCTATGTCTCTAGGATTTTAGGGATTTTCTATTTTGAATTTTTCCGGGATTGTAATCTCATTCCATTTGAGTCTCTTGGGGACGAAGGTCTTAGACTGCTCTGCTTCAATCTGAAGTAGAACAGTTTCCTCTTGAGTAGGTGAACTTATCATTTTGAATCTAGGGTTCATGTGAGAACTCATTAATTTGAAATACATTTTATACATGACTGCTACTTGTTCGGTGAATCTTTCGAACTCATCACCTTGCAAGTGGATATCTAGGATTAATGAATCTAGGAATAAAGGGTCAGTTAAAGATACTGAGTAGTTGGGCATACAGTTGAAGTAAACTGGTCCATTACATATGTTAGTTTGAATCATGGATAGGATGGATGACTTGTATCTCTTGAGTCTTTTATCTCTTAGGGCTGTGTAAACAGGAATGTCAACGCCAGTGTGGACTAGAGGTTTGATAGCAATTTGAATCAATCCGAAATGAATATACCGAAATCCTTTCTTAAGGAACTCTTGTAACGCTAGTTTGGACAACAGTTGAATAGTTTGAGATTTGTTTTGAATATTAAATGTCTCTTCATGAATTTTAATGGCATATGAAGTTTTGAAATCAAAGGTACCTATACTGTAAACATTTTCTATTCTTTTATTTGGAATACTCCACTCTAAGAAATATTCTTGAACTATATCTTCTCTACTTTTCATCACTTTTCTATTCGATCCTGAGGTCGATCTAGGACCTAGAAGCATTCTTCTAACAATATTAGTCATTACTAGTGTGTGATTAACTGTGAGTTGAACTCTTGGTAGACTGGAACACGGGAACACAACGCCTGGAACACCCTATCACACGGGCTTGCCAACGGACTCACTTGCTTACCAACGCTTGCCAACGCCTACTTAGAATACAACAAGCAACTAACCGACTGTATACTGAACTATTGGTTGACTTGGAACTATGCCTGGAACACAACGCCTGGAACACCCTAAGGCTTGCCAATGGACTCACAAGCTTACCAACGGACTGACAAGATTTCCAAGATCTACCAGTTACAGCATGCAATTGCTACGCACATATAGTAACTAACACGCAAAAGACAAAGAGGAGAAGTTCTAGAGCCCTTCACCAGGAATTCGGCTTCAATTCTTATTTTGAGTGACCGCTTGTATAATACATCTTAGTTAGTTTTAAAAGTGCATTTGATTAGCATAATACCTATTCACCCCCTCTAGGTGTTTTTCGCCTACCTCCTATTATATTCCTAAATGGACATACAATAAGACCCACCTTCTGTATGCCTTGCAGCCAGTTTCGTATACCAGCAATGGAACACCCTAGATCGTGGTCCCGGGCATGCACGGGTTCCATTGTAAACTTAACCCATTGATCTCATCATCAGTTTTCAAATAACAACCTTTGCTTACTCATATATGGATGTGTGTGTTGGGATGCTAGGTCACATACCTAGATATATTGGTAGGACGCGTAATAATAATAATAAGATGCTAATCAATAATTTGTCGTGTTGTTTTGAAATTCAGGTTATATGAACTCATGATATGGTGAAGTGAGGTATGAGGTATATAGATGAGGTTTTTCTTATTTAGATTATTCCTTTGATGTACTTGTCTCATGAAGCCGTAATCTGAGCTTGTACAACTAGTTTTGCTGTATTCGAATTTTGATTCGGATTTCAGGTTTTATTATAATAATAATAATTATTATTCTATATATATATTTATATCCTGTTTTATCACTTGTGTGCTATTCTACTGATCTCCTGTTGTTTTTATACTCTACCCTATCTGTCTCTTGCGTGATATTACTCTTGTACCATAGTACTTAACCTTCTGACTTGCTTACTCTTAGTTTTATATGGATTCTTTAGTTACCATATAATCATTACTTCTTACTGATTTATACTATTCGCTTATACTGTTATTGAGGACAATTCGAGTTGTGTGTACTCAGTCGATGGAGACATGAGGTATATGGTATATATATGAGAGTTTCCTTATTTGAATTATTTCTTTAACGTATCAATCTCATGAATCCGTCTATTGAGCCTGTACAACTGATTTTGTTGCATTTGTATATTTCATCACTTGATGCCTTATTCATGTTCAGGTGTGTATGCTCACGTCACAGTTTTTAATACATGCTTTTCGATTTGGATTTATCGATACACGTGTGTCCTTCTATGCACGCCACATGGCACTTGTCTCACCACTTGTTGGGTTGCTTCTAACAACCCTGGACCTGCTTATCTAGATCTCAGAGCTTGGATCTTATAGGATTCTCCTACTTGCTGATCAGAGATGCGCAGTGGAAGCGTGGATCATCGGTAGTCCATCCAGAACCTTTTTCTTTTAGGGCCCCTGCTCGTCTCTCAAGTTTTCTTTTTGTAACTCATGAGCCCTTTTTATACTATTCATTATTATATATTTCCTTGTATTCTCGCATTTGCGCCTATTGGTATTATAATATTCTTGTAATATTATATAACTTCCTGTGATAACTTTGTAATTGTACTCATATGTTAGAATGTATAATGCACCACGTACTTTCGTACTCTGATTCTTTCCTGTACTGATGTTTAGCGTATATATATGAGGGTATTTTCAACCTGCGTATATGCGTCATAGTAACATCTTACCCGCGGGATCGGAGCATTACACTTAACCTGTCCTTTGTGCATATCTTATGTTGCAGACAGTTCCTGGACAAACCACGTAGGATATATGATTGTTCATCAAAAGTGCATATTTTTAGTCATATTTTCATGTTTGATTTTTTATAAGGCACTACTACTTAAAGTGGTTTATTATTTAGTAATGTGCAGGCCTCATTAATTAAAAGAGAAAAGAAAAGAGCGCAAAAGAAGCCCACAAGTTAAAAAGAAGCCTAAGAGCCCATCAAGCCCAAGTTAAATCAGAAATTATCCTATCCTAATTTAGAGATAAAGGAGAAAGTTAATTTAAATTAAGTTGCTTGATCCCCAAGTCAAAGATAAAGGAGAGAATTCAAGTTTAAAATTCGAATTTATAAATAACTTGCTTCCTAAGTTATCTAGAAAATAAGGTTATTTTAAATTTCAGACTGCAAACAAAGATTCTAAGAATAGATCTTCAGATGAACGGACGAGATGAAGCCAGCACGTGCCCAGACTCCAAAAAAAGGCCGCGCCTTTCCCTTTTTTGCGGCAAAAAATGCCGCGTTTCTGTGGCCGTATGTGGAGGTTTAGGGGAGTATTCTATTGGGACTCTACTACTGAAATCCACTATAAATACCCCTGAAGAGTAACAAAGAAGAAGCATCTCAGAGAATCAAGTTTAGAGTTTTTTATATCATCTTTTCTTTCTGAATTTATATCGTATTTTATAGTTTTTCTACTTTGAAGAAGATTTGTAAAGAGGAGAAGGCTCTTGTGCTAGATTGGTGACAAATTCAGTAAATGTTCTTACTTTCTTTCATATCTCTTTTTACTATTTTTATTTGTGTTCTTCAATTCTAATTTAATTTCTTTTATGCAACTTTTTTGGACACGCCGGTTTTTCAATAGTAGAGAATGAAAACCAAAAGTTGGTACAAACACGACTCCCTATAAAGTTTGAGTTTGCATTGACTATCGAAAATTAAATGTTGCCACTCGCAAAGACCATTTCCCTCTTTTATTTATCGATCAAATGCTAAAACGACTAGCTGGCCACGAGTATTACTGTTTTTTGGTAGGTTATTTGGGGTACAATTAAATTCCCATAGCTACGGAGGACCAAGAGAAAACAACATTTATTTGTCCATTTTAGACTTTCGCTTATCGTCCAATGCCTTTTGGTCTATGCAATGCCCCCGTGACATTCTAGCATTGTATGTTAAGCTTATTCTCCGACATGGTCAAAATTTTTTTAGAGATTTTTATGGATGATTTCTCCATATATGGAGACTCATTCGACCAATGTCTTCATCACTCTAGAACTTGTCCTCGAATGATGTGCCAAAAAAAATTTGACTTTAAACTGAGAAAAGTGCCACTTCATGGTATACCATGGGATTGTCTTAGGTCATGAAATTTCTAGAAAAGGGATTGAAGTGGACAAGGTGAAGATAGAGGTCATAGCCAAGCTTCCCATATCAAAATGTGTAAATAATATCTGTTCTTTTTTAGGACACGCCGGTTTGTATCTTCATCTCATTAAGAATTTTAGCAAAATCGTTAGACCCTTAACTAACCTTTTAGCTAAGGATGTGCCCTTCATCTTTAATGACGATTGTCTTAATGATTAGGAGAAGCTTAAAATGGAACTTATCTCTGCGCCCATAATTTCTGCCCTAGATTGGTTCAAATTATTTGAGATCATGTGCGACTCTTCCGATTGTGCCATAGGCATTGTCTTAGGACAACACATAGAAAACAAGCAGCGTGTGATCTACTATTCAAATAGGACTGTTAATGATGCCCAATTGAACTATACTATAATCGAGAAGAAATTCTTAGCAGTAGTGTTTGCACTGAAAAAATTTCATCCGTACCTACTTGGGACCAAAACCATCATATTCATGGATCATTCCGCACTTCGATACCTAATGCTAAAGAAAGATACGAAGGCCCAACTCATTCGTTAGATCCTCCTCCACAAGAGTTTGACCTCAAAATTCGAGTTAAAAGGGTGTCGAAAATGTCATCACCGATCACCTCTCTCGTGTGCCAAACGTCCCTTCCAACATGTTGCCAATCAATGATAACTTTTCTGATGAACAACTCTTAGCTACCTTTATGGAATCATGGTTAGCTGACATAGTCAACTACTTAGTCACAAAATAAACCCCATCTTATTGGTCAAAACAAAATGTATATCAGTTCTTGTCTCAAGTCTGATATTTCATTTGGGAAGAACCATATCTTTTTAAATATTGTTCCGATCAAATCATTTGGAGATGTATTCCCGATGAGGAAGTAAAGAGTGTTCTAGTCTTTTGTCACAAGCTTGCATGCGATTAACACTTTGGTCCTGTAAAACTGCCGAAAAAGTACTACAGAGTGGGTTCTATTGGCCCACTTTGTTTAAGAATGTAGTCGACTTTTGCAAGACGTGCACAAGAAGCCAAAGATAGATAGGATTTTGAAACGTAATATGATGCCCCTCAACCAATTCTACAGGTAGAACTCTTTGACGTGTGGGGCATCAACTTTATGGGACCCTTTCCTAATTTATTTGGGCACCAACACATCTTGGTAGCTGTGGATTACGTATCCAAATGGGTTGAAGCCATCCCTTTCAAGACAAACGACAACAAGGTTGTTGTCAAGTTCTTGAAATAAAATATCTTTCATGCTTTGGAACCCCTCGTGCAATCATTAGTGATAATGACTTATATTTTTGCAATAAAACTTTTGAAGCTCTCATGCAAAATTATGCCATAACACATATATTATCCACACCTTACCACCCTCAAACCAGTCGGCAGGTAAAAGTCTCTAGTAGACAAATTAAGCTTATCTTGGAGAAAACTGTGAATCTCAACTTAAAGAACTAGTTCATCAAATTGGTAGATGTCTTATAGGTATATAGGACCGCCTTCAAGACGATTTTAGGGATGTCTCCTTATAAGTTAGTCTTTGGAAAGACTTGTCACCTTCCTATCATGTTAGAGCACCAAGCTTTATAGGCTATTAAACAATTAAATTTCGATTTAGGTAAGGCCGATGCGCTTCGAAAATTGCAAATTTTTGAACTTGAGAAGTTGAGAAATGAGGCTTACGAAAATGTGAAGATTATAAAGAATAGGGTTAAGGTTTTTCATGATAAATTTGTCATGAGGAAAACCTTTGTCTCCGGACAAAAAGTTTTATTCTATATTATAGGCTTCATCTTTTTTCAGGGAAGTTAAAATCACGATGGATAGGGCCATTCATTGTTAGGACTGTGTTCTCATATAGAGCAATAGAGATATGCGACACTAACAATATAATATATTTAAAGTAAATGGTCAACGTTTGAATTGTTCTTGGAATCAGTTCCGGAAGCAGACATAGCCATGGGTCTACTTGGCCAAAAGTATCCATAACATAATATCACCTCTTTCTACACTTTATTTCTTACATGAATGTATTCATTCATACGTAGGGGACAATGTATAAGATAGATGCGGGAGAGGGTCTAACATGTAACATCTAACATTCTAACACATGACATAATTAACATGATAATTCTTTTTACTAACAGACTAACATGTAAAATTAACTTAATTACTTATAAGAATAAATCAAAATATTAATTTCTTTTTCAAAAAGTTCTTTAAGGAATAGGAAAATCATAATTAGGATTTCTTAATACTCGGTCAAAATAAGATTATTTGTTTGATTTTTAGGTTGAGAAGGAAAAATTGAAAAAGTAATTCAGCCTTGATTTTCACTTTGATGAAATATGCATACATTATACACTTATACACTTAGGATTCAAAACAAAGACTCTTATGCATTATAATATATATATATATATATATATATATTATGTATGAAAGAAAAAATAAATCTAATTATTGATTAGTTAGGTGCTTTAGCCTAAGCCTTGGATTTACGTGAAAGGTAATTAGGTAAGTTTGAAAAAAATATATATAAATATAATATATCTATTAACATATCTAATAATCAATTAGTTATGTATTAGAGCCTCAAGAAGCCTTGATACTTACATGAAGAAAATTAAATGAGTTATACATATTAAAAAAGAGAAGTGCTTAAAGGGCAATGTAGTGGTAATACTTCAAACTTCTAAAAAAAAAAAGAAAAAAAGAAAAAAGGGTTGTATATATATAAATATATGAGGCATATGAGTTAAAGTTGAAAATTTTGAGTTAAAAATTCACGGTCACAAAAGTGCATATGACTTAGGGTAAAATAATAGACTAAGTGAGAAATTCAGTTTCAATCTTGATCTAAATTGATAATTGAGGCTAGGAATGAAAAATTAGGTGATCCAAAGACTTATAGATTACTTGATTTTTATAATAATATTTCAAATATTCTTCTCTTTCAAAAATGAAATTTCAAAAGTACTAATATTTTATTTTTCTTTCTTTTATGGATTTTATGGGTGTAATTCACTGAAAACCCTCACGAGACAACACTCGTCCTCTAGGGGGTAACCTAGAGATTTAACGGCTTATTGCACGTGCTAAGTGCAACCGTGATTCCTACGAAAGTGAGTTAGTTTAGATTTTTTTGTTTTACTTGAGATGGAGTAAAAGATAGGTGTGGTGGTGTGATTGTTCATCAAAAGTGCATATTTTTAGTCACATTTTCATATTTATTTTTTATAAAGCATTGCTATTTAATCGTATTATTGTTTAGTAATATGCAAACATTATTAATTAAAAAGAAAAAAAAAAAAAACTCAAAAGAAGCCCACAAGTTAAAGAGAAGACCCAAGAGCCCATCAAGCCCAAGTTAAGTCAGAAATTATCCTATCCTAATTCAGAGATAAAGGAGAAAGTTAATTTAAATTAAGTTGTTTGATCCTCAAGTTAAAGATAAAGGAGATAATCTAAGTTTAAAGGTCTGATTTATCGATAACTTGTTTCTAAATTATCTAGAAATTAAGGTTATTTAAATTCCAGAATGCAGACGATGATTCTAAGAATAGATCTTCAGATGAATGAATGAGATAAAGTCACGCCCCAAAGCGCGTGCCCAGACTCCACATAAGGCGGTGCCCCTTTTTTTGCCACGTAAACGCCACGTTTCTGCGGCCGCGTGCGTGGAGGTTTGAGGGAGAGTATTCTATTAGGACTCTACTACTGGACTCCCCTATAAATACTCCTGAAGAGTAGAGGAGAGGCATCTCAGAGAGTCAAGTTTAGAGTTTTCTTTAGATCATCTTTTTTTTTTTTTCGAATTTTCATTATATTTTATAGTTTTTCCACTTTGAAGAAGATTTGTGAATAGGAGAAGGCTTTTTTTGTAGGATTGGTGACAAATTTAAGAAAGTTTCTTACTTTCTTTCATATCTCTTTTTACTATTTTTATTTGTGTTCTTCAATTCTAATTTAATTTCTTTTATGCAACTTCTAAATACCATTCTTAATTCCACCATGAATATTAGTAACTAATTCTCTTGTAACTTGCTAATCTCTCCACCAACTAAAGCCTAGTTCTATAAGATAAATTGATTGAACTCTATGCCTATTTGAAACCCTAAGATCAGTTAATAATTATTGAAGTTTAGTGATTAATAAAGTTAAACTAGCTTTAAGGTTATAGTATTTAATAATTTTTCTTATTTTATACTTAAATACTTTGATAGCTTAATGTTAAATCTAAAATAACTTTTCTTATGCTATACTTTGAGACTTTGATAAACTAATATTTAATTTTATTTAGTGTACTTTAATTAGGGTTTTCTTTCTATCTTACTTTTTTTTCTTGAGTTTAAGCAACACTCTAGGGTTAATTTTTATAGGTTCAATATGATATTTATTTTTAAGACTAGTGCTTGGTTCTGGTATATGATTAGAGGGTTATGATCCATCTTTCTATTTAATTCAACTCTTTTATAACCATCATCTTTTCTTTCTAAGTTTCCACAGAGAGAACGTATGAAAAAGCTTGCATCGCATTTCTCACTGCGGATCAACCCGTTTAGCTCTTGCTACAGCGGATTAATTGCGAGAAGATAGAAAAATCTCTTAACCTTAATTTTTACTTTTTACTCTCTTTTTCTCTGTCAATCAGTATATGACCTGTGTGTAGGAATAAGACATAGATATGTATCGGCAAACTAATTCCAACACTGTTGGTTACATTCAATTTTTACCTATACTTCTCATATTATGCTCACAAATCTCAACATCATCCATCATCTTAGCTTCCATTATAGCTGAAAAATGTAGTTTCCCTTACATAAATTTGAAATGTTGAAGGGAACCCTATCAAGCATGGGAGAACCAAAGACTGATCCCTCAGTCATGTTGCGACTTACTCATTTCTAATTCTAATAATTATTGTGGTTCATTTTATATGCAACTTTGTCCTAGTTGATAAATCTGTTATGTAGAGGTATGAATATTCAAGCTTTCTCATCTGAAATCGTTGATATGTACATACATGGGAATACTTAATCGAAAGCAAGATACAAAATTTAAAACTGAAAAGTTGATAATATGGACCAGATTTTATGCTAAATTTCAAACTAAATTATAGGTTTATACTGAATATGTACAGGTACCAAAACAGCTCAGCATCAGTTTGAAATCACCTAGAGGGGGGGGTGAATAGGTGATAATGCTAATCATGCACAAATTTAAAATGAGATGATGCAACGATCACTCAAAGCTAGATTAGAAGCCGAATACCCCGTGAATGGCTCTGAACTCCTTCCTCGTGATTCCTCTAAATAAGAGTTTGAGGTGCACAATGCAATCTTATTGTGAGAGTATTGATCGACAATATAAGAATGAATGGAAAGCAAGTAAATAAAATAAGTAAACCAATCGCAAACACAGAGATTTGTTTCGAGGTTCGAGCACCCAGCTCTACGTCCCCGCCTTCACCCAGAAGGATTTTCGATCCATTAAAACTTTGACAAAGGATTACAATCACTAGGGAGTACCCAACTCCTCAATCACACTCCTCTAGGAGCCACAAATATAATAATCACTTGGTGATCAAAAGACCACAAACTCTCTTTTGAAAAACTTTTCTTTACAAAAACCCTAGAGAATAATATATAAAATTGAAGCTCAAGGTTTTGTAAGTGATATAAAATTAGAAGAGAGATTTTAAGAACCAAAAACTTTCAAAAAACTTTTAAAAATAATAGCCCAAAACTTAAACAAAAGCTCTTTCTCAAGAAAACTCAAATCTTTTGATCTTTGAATTTGTTGTTGTGAAAACCTCTACTCTAATGACCCCTTTATATAGGATTTATGAAGAGTAAACATAGAAAACTTTTACCTAAATAAAAGAGGAAAAAATTGACCCTCTAATACAGCTAACCATATTTTTTAAACTTAAACACGTTTTAAAAACTTGTTAAAAATCAGCCTCCAGAATATTAGCCATTACTGCAAATCTGACAGATTGGTCAACTTTGAGCACATTTTTCAAGCTATAAACGTCCGAATTCAAAATTAGGTATATAGGAATAATTTATAGATATTTAAGTCTTCTTTTTAAATCAACTGAAATCAACTAAATATCAGTTTTTATTAGAAAGTTATCAATAAAACACTGATAGGTGTCAAATCAGAAACTGTAAGCTATTTCAGAACAAGAACAGAGTTCAACCAAATATTTGACATATTTAAAATTTGAATCTGAAAATTATTATTGAATAAGAAATTTAAATCTAAAAGTTAGCTTTGAAATTCAAGTTAAATCATATTATTTGAATATAAGAATAAAAAGTTATGATAACAATTATAAAAGGGTGTCAAGCAGATCAGCAGAACTAAAACTAGTTCAAATCTAAAACTCGATATATGTACTTGAAATCTAAAACCGGTTAAATCAAAAACCAAACGTATTGAATTTGTGTGTGTATTTGAGCTTCAAACATATATACTATTCTTTAACAAACTAAAAATATAAAAACTTTATAGGAAGGTGTCTCTGAACCGCGTTGCCGAGCTAGAGCCTCCTCTCCTATGAAGGAGTCCTCTTGTGCCATCAATTTTTTAATATGCTTTAAGCGCCAATAACCTTGCAACATGCTTAAAGCCATCAAGACTTGTACAAACCTGAAATTTATTCTAGAATCTTTATTAGTACTAAATAGCTTTTATATGTTTTGTTATCATCAAAACTATATAAATGGAGAGTGTAACCTTTTGGGCCAACACAGTTCCCATAATAAAGAGATCATATTGAATTGATAAAATCCATAATATTCATCAAACTAAAGTCTCTTTATTAGTTTTAAGGGTTAGATTGAGTGATTGAGATTTGGATGAAAGACAGAGAGAAACTAGATGGGTTTACACTCTACTTGTTGACTGATGATGTCTCCATAAATAATATCTAAATTTTTTCATTGGGTGGACCAACAGGCATGGATTCAGAGTATGGAGCATATACTTCTTAGTAGTTTGAACGCAGACTTAAATTCAATAGTGAATCCTATAAGCATTAGGTAATGGTAACCATTATCGACACGTATCATATGTTATATTTGGAAATAATCAAAAATTTTAAAAAATATGTACCAGTTAGTTAACTTCTACCCTAACTATAATCAGTAGTTGGCTAAGTTAATGATGAAACATAGAACTGGTCACCTATTATAGAACTTTGGCTAGGTTATATGATCTTGGATAATAATAGCCAAGAATACAATCAATAACTACAGAACCGATAATTGTGAATATGTAGGAATATCAGTAGTAAACTGATTAAAAGTAATAGGATATAATACCAGGATAACTACATAAATAAATATGATATTAGAAAGTCTCCGTTAAACTATATTCAATTAATTACATAGTATTATGTAATAGGTTAACCAATCGGGAAAATCGGAAGCCTCTGGATAGCTTAGTTTCTATATTTGCTAGTTTATACCAATTTTACTAAATAGGTGTTAATTATATAATCATGATCAAGAGAATGTGGTGTCGTAGCATGAGCAAAACTTAGACAAGGTGTTTACGCGATACAATCTTGTCTTAATAACTGGTATGTACAAATACAAAGAATACATAGTTTCCTCAGGAATTTCATCGATAAGCTATGAATTGAATGATCAATAACTTGTTAAGGTTGAATAATAGACATAAATTAAGATTGGGACAAAATATATGAGATAGTAGTTAAACTAACTACCTTGATCTTAATCAAGTAACAATGATTTTGAACCGATAATATCTATAATTTAGCTTACAATTGTGATATATGTATGCGATGATTGTTTACGAATTATAATACATCATGATCTTGGGAATTAAAAATGAATTACTAGAAATCTTAAATCGGAAGCTAGAATGTGATGCTAGATCAAAATTGAATACCGATATTAGTAATCATAGATTGTTCACCGGCCACGAGATTAAGTGTTATTGCTCTTCCGATAAGCTAAATTTCATGACACACACGAACTTGATAATACATGAATATGATTGTGTTTGACACAACAATATGAATGTGCATAAATATACATGGGTAAATGGTATTGGAATATATACCTTCTTGAGATGCTGACTGTGTTGTTGCTTGATTCTATGAATGTATATGTGGATGTGATAATTAATTAATTAAGACATCGAAGATTCTCAGTTAGTGAAACAATCCATATTTGCAGATTACTACCGATTATACTCGATTAGTGATATATAAGTAAAATGATCAAGAAGGTCGGATACTGATAACGTGAATAAAAACTCGACCTATATATATAAGGTGAGTAGATTACTACAATGTTAACTTATAACTTATATATATGCATCCATATACAGCGACCACATACATTCTTCGAAAACAGAATTGGTAAAATGATAATCAAATTACAATAACTGGTCGATTTTTCGTATTGTGATAAATTAGTTGTTGTCTGTGTATATGTATCTATAAGTATGTTGCATTCATGTACATTAGAGGAAGGGGCCTGACAGGAGCCGATGGGAGGGGAAAGACAGTGTTATTGTTATTCATACACACACATGCGCGCGCACATGCACACACACGCATATATAAGTGTGTGTGTACACACACACACATAGACTTGGGTACAAGTGGAAGGATTTAGGCCTGAATCCTTCCCACTCAAACTCAATCGCATGACATTCAAATACAAGATCTACTCCATCGAAGTTGATTTACAATGTTTAAAGTAACTAAAAACTAAAAATCAAGTGTTTTGAATCATTTTTGCCCATCCATCAAGTGGGCAATGGATGACCGAAAATAGTATTTTACTTAGATTTATGACTTTAGACATAAATTCTCGATCCGACTATTTAATTATGATCTAAACATTTAAAAAACTCCACACAATAATATTTGTTAGGTTTCAAATATTATACACTATTAAGTTAACCAACTCACTATTTCTACCTTTCATTTTGTGCCTACTTGATGGATAGGCAAACACTATTAAAAACACTTGATTTTTGATTTTTAGTTTCTTTAAACAATGTAGATCAACTTTAACAGAGTGGATCTTATATTTGAATATCATGTAATTGAGTTTGAGAAGGAAGGATTCGACCTCGAATCCTTCCGCATGTACCCAAGTCTCTTTCTCTCTCTATATATAGATATTAGAGGAAGAGGCCGAGCGAGAGCCGGTAGGAGGGGAAAGACAATAATCAGTAGGAGGAAAAGACGGTGTTTTTGTTACAAGGCGAGAGTCGGTAGGAGGGGGATGACAGTGTTATTGTTATATATATAGAGATAGACTTGTGTCCTTCCAAAAGGATTTGACCCTGGATCCTTCCTACTCAAATTCAACTCTTCGATATTCGAATACAAGATTCACTCTGTTCAAGTTGATCTATATTATTTCAAGTATTTATAAACCGAAAATCAAAGATTTTGAATATTTTTTTTGCCCATCCATCAAGTAGGAAAAAACAAAATGCCTAAATAGTGAGTTGGTTAGTTTAACGGTGTAGAATATTTGAAACCTAATAAAAATTAATTTGTAGGGTTTTTTAAATGTTTAGATCATAATGAAATGGTCGGATCGAGAATTTGTATGTTTAAAAACATAAATCTAGCCAACTCACTACTTTCGGCCATCCATTTTGCGTCGCTTGATGGATGGGCAAAAAGTATTAAAACACTTAATTTTTGTTTATAGACACTTAAATATTATAGATCAACTTCAACAGAGTGGATCTTATATTCGAATGTTGGAGGGTTGAATTTGAGTGGTAAGGATCCGAGCTCAAATCCTTTTGGAAGAACACAAGTATATATATATATATGTGTGTGTGTGTGTGTACACACACACACACATATATTAGAGGAAGGGGCCAGGGAGGAGCCTGAGGAAAGGGCCAGGCAGGATCCCGTATGAGGAGAAGACGGAGAATCACACACTTCAATTGTGATTTGCATATGTGCATGGATAATATATGTAATGTATCTTACTAAGTGTGATATGTGAATGCTGTGAAGTGTGATATGATTATATAATATACAAGTATGTTCTATGATATATGTATTATCTGGAAGGATAAACTATATTTATGATTTTGTGATTATGATTGGTGTCTCACCATGTTTGGTATATGAGATATGTATATGTTAAATGTTGTGCATACATAAGATGAACACGGTAATAAACTGTAAGCAAATTATAAAGTATTTTACTTAACTCATAGATCTTGTAATATGCGAAATAGAAATTTAATACAGTAATAGAGAATCAATGACTGAAAAAGTCAGACCGTCCTCGAAGATGGAGACATTTGTTTTAATTGTTTAATTATGATATGTTGTCGATTCTCCGTTTCTCTTGTTTATCCATACTTACCTTTGTTATTCAAGAAAATTATGCTTCTTTTTGGATATGTATATTAATCCTTGATTTTTTTTGACTCTGCTCACTGAGTTCTCAAGCTCACCCTCTTCCAGTTCCATGTTTTTAGGTCGCGGTAAGGCAGAGGCTTGGCTTCGAGTTATAAGCTTTTTATTGTGAATTTCGCTAATAATGAAAGTATTGAAGATGTAATTATATTTTATTACTTTTAAAGTTTCTTATTAATATGTTTATAATTCCATTCGATATGTGTACTTGTAGCATGTATTAGATTTGTTAGACTTGTGAGATGGATTAGTATGGAGAAGAGTTAGATTGTGATGATTATGATGAGTTAGGATTATGGATAGTTTTGTGTTATATTGTGGATGCTGAGAGAGATACTCTCGAGCATATATTTATTGTGCATATTGATAGCTGAGATTGTTATCTCAATGGATTTGATAAGTAGACGATGTTAAGTCGAAATTGTGAATTGGGTATGCATGTAACTGATGTTTGTGAGGTGATACTGTATAATGTTTGGATCGAATGACAAGATTTTATTTGATGATAATGCTAATATTGGTCGAAATTGTATATGTATATATTTTGTATATAAGGACAAAGCAATATATACAGAAAAGATGCTGCCGAAATTTTCAAGAATTTGATATTATCAGGATAATCTGTTGATTAATAAGAGTTATTATGTTAATTGAGGATATTAGAAACTGAGATTATTACAAGAATAGTCGTGGTAGACTCCAAAAACTCATGGAAGCTTTTTCGCTTGAAGTGAAACAAACATTGAACTTGTAAGTCTCTTTAGAATGTGAGAGCGGACTTCAAAAAAAAACCCATGGTGACCTTTTTGTTTGAAGCAAGACGGACATTGAATCTATGAGTCTCTTTAGAATAGCCAGAGCAGACTCTAAAAAAAAAAAAAAAAATTTGTGGTGTCTCTTTTGTTTTAAGCTTGGTGGACATTGAAATTGTGTGAAATCTATTGATGGAAAGGAAGATTAGTCAGGGGAGAGAAGATAGACGGGTTCTGTAATTAATAGAAGAACAAGATGTTAGATTTATTTGGATTAGAGTCTAAATTAATTTGGGCCTACACAAGTCTAATTGGATTTATATACCCGTCTCTATAAACCTATGTTGTTGGACCTAGTAAAGAATTGATCAAACCTAATGGTTTGAGTCTAAACATGTTTCAGTTACACTTAGCCATGAGTATATTCAAATTAAGATGTGGGACTCATCTATACGTGTGGAATTCATGTTATCAATCAAAGGTCTAGATCTATAATGAGAGGAACTAGGATTTCTTGATGCTATATATATCATGGGTAGGATTTCCTCTCTCTTAGAGACCTCTCATCTCCTTTAAGAATCAAGAAGAGAACTTAGTGGCTGAAGAGAAGAATGCCCTCTCTCAACTCCAACGTCCTCGAGATCGTGTAACTTTCGGCATCTCTTTCATGATAGAATCAGGTATGCCTTAACTCTTCTTCCCTTTGATCTTGATAAAGAGGCTTTTACTTTATGTGTGGATCTTACATAGAATAATTATTAGATCCAACAATTGGTATCAGAGCCTCCACTTTATCGGATCATCGGGATCTACAGAAATTTTTGATGTCGATCTATTAAAACTACTATACATCTCTTTATTTAATTTAATAAAGAATTATTTTTATGTCTCAAATAATTGAATTAAATTGGAGAAGATTAATTGAATAATATATTTATTTTCTAGAATTTTTTCTGTGTTTATTTTGTTTTTAATTAATTAGAAAATAAAAAAACTGAAGTGCTTGCATTGCGCATGCATGTGCATGCAGGCACATGCACATGCACATGCATGCTTTCCTCACTGTTATGTGGCAACGGCCGAGCTTGCTGCCGTCGCGAGCCGCCAGCCACCATGGGCCTACAGCGACCCGACGACAAAGCATAAATAAATTTTTTTATTAGGCTTAGAGTTTCTTTAATTTGGGATTGTGAGATTGAATAGGATTAGAATTTTTGAGATATAGACATAAATTTAAATCTAATAAAGAAACTCCATTAATCTATTTCTAATTGATCTCATTTTAAAGTTTAATCGGATTTTATTCAGTTTAATAAACCCGACTCATTAAGAAAACTCATAACTTAACCATTGAGGGTTGGGTCTGGTCCAGACCTGATAAGCATACGAACTTGTTTTGCCAATAGAAACTTCAATTAGTCATTACGAACTCATCTAACCGCTGTTTTTGGCATAGCCGTTTCGAAGATCTTGACGAGCGCTACAGTATTACAGGCACTAAACATGACAAAACAATAATTAATTGACAAAAGAAGGCATTGAAATGTTTGTTTATCATGGTTATGTGTACCCTTATATGCTTCCGCTTTATCAATGTTTATTATTTTACTTATATTATTCTAGCATGATGAATATTGATGTTTACTGCAGAAGATAATATACAGATAAAGATATATACGTGTTTAACTTAAAAAATTTATAAAAGAGCTTATTTAATTGCGTATATAATTCATGTGGATAATAGCTGACCCAAAGGAAGACTATTATTTGGTTGAATTATGTACGTCGTCAGATATTTGATGTGGGTGATGCAAGTGGTAAAAGATTGGCGTGTGATAATTGATCTAAAAAAAGGTTGCTAGACTATAGGCTCATATTGCATTACTCTCATCAACTAGTCTGACGATGGAACTAGAATCCAAATGCATAGATTTATGTGGCCCATGCGTGTGGCAATCGACCCAAAGGAAGGTTGTCATTATGCCTGGGTCATTACATGTATTATATGGTTGATATAAATAACTTAAATTTTGAGACCAATCCTAAAATAGACAGTCAGCCCAAAGGAAGGTTGTTCTCTTTTGCAAGACCTAGACTTTAGGTTATCTATATTGGACCAGTACAGTGTTGGCATAAAGAGACACAACTTGTTCTGAAAGTTTGGCCGGCAGCTCTATCGGTTAAACTGGTTGTATTGTCTGAAATTCAATTTTTTTATGACTATTACAGTAGAATTTTGTTAAATGCAATGTTTATGTTAAATTGATGAGAAATTGTACGCTTATGTAGTATAATTGAATGGTACAAACTTTAAGAAGTGGTAAGATCACGTACAAGATCATTCTTGGATTCATGTAACTAGACTACACCTTAAGAACTAATGGACCCCTACTATTACTAACAAAAGTTCAGTTAAAGAAAAGGTTAATTTATGATAAGTGAAAAAGGTCTAATAGGATGTGTCTACTGGTCATAAAATATTCTATTCCTATAACTATTAGGGATTTTATACCTAATAGAGTCAGTGCTAAGAATTTTTTTGAAGTAGACAGTTTATTAAATTGGATAAAGTTGAAGCAGCATGCATCTTAGCAAGCTGATAAATATGCGCTACAACGACAGAGAAAAAAATAAGGGAGTACATTATGAAAATATCCAATCTTGTTTCTAAACTAAAGGCACTATAATTGGAACTCTCTGAAGAGATTTTAGTGCATTTCATTCTTATTTTTTTCTTACACAGTATAACCTTTTTTAAGATTATTATAATGCTCAAAGAAAAAAGTGGAGTCTCATTAAGCTTATCAGTCATTATGTCCCGAAAAAAGAGCGATTGAAATTAGAAAAGACTGAAAGTACTCACTTAGCATTCAGAGTAACATTTCTAATAAGAAAAGAAAAAATGTGACTAAAGGGAGGACATAAACACCAATACAGTAGCTGGTCCTAAGTGGCAAAAGTACGGCACATGAAGCCTATGATCATTGCATGCTTCTTCTGCAAGAAAATAGGCCACCTCAAGCAAGATTGCATAAAGCATCAGAAATGACTAATTAAGAAGTGTATATCTTATATTTATGTTTATTCTGAAATTAATTTAGTTTTAGTGTCACTTCATAGATGGTGAATAGATAATTCACATAAGCGATTCAATGCGGAACTTCCAAACTTAAAGGAGGCCTAGCCCAGCTGAGCGATACATATACATGGGTGATGGAAATAAAGTTGCAGTTGAAACTGTTAGAGTTTGTAGGTTTAAATTAGATTCAGATTTTTTATTTTAGATTTGGATAAGACTTTATATGTACTGTCCTTTTAGGTGGAGTCGTATTTCTATTTCGTTGTTAGACAGATCTAGTTTTTACTGTCACTCTTAGTAATGACATGATTAGTCTGCTTTTCAAATCTAAAGTTATTAGTATTAGAATTCTAATTGATGACTATATAAATCGAAAATTCATGTTTCATATATTGAATCTTTATATGTGAATAGCCTAGGTACTAAGCGAACATTAATTAAAAAAATATTAGAAAGTTTGGTGCTAGACAGAGCTCGGGTGTCTTGGATTTAGTGTATATAGACATTTATGGTCCATTCCCTATAACTTCTTGGAATGGTTGCAAATACCTCATCAAAATGGTATTGCTGATGGACAAAATCACACACTAAAGGACCTGGTTAAGAGTATGATAGCTGATCGCTAGAAATCATGCACAAGAATAAGTAAAAGAGTGATTGTCGATGTTACTGCTTTAGCGATTCTACCATAATAGCGAAGTGGCTATACGAGTCATATTCACAAAGAGGGAGAGCGATAGAAGCTTGAACGCGGCTTCCTTGTTTGTGTAAAAGATGTTCCTTATCTTAAATAAAAAAATGAAAAGAAAACAAGTACTCTATCAAAAATTACTTGGATTGTTTGATGGTTGTAAAAGTGAATTTTGTTTTCTTAAAGATAAAAATGCATGCTAACTTTCTACTAAGTGCTCTCACTAATCTCTAGCTTCTTGAAGATTTAGCCTCATTGTGGATCATAGGCAAGCATAAATCGTGTGCATAAGAACTATTCACGTTGGATATCGAATAAAAGTCCTTCCCTTCACTTAGCTTCACACGGCAAAACTTGAACATTCCCCTTTCAAGATCCAATTGAAGAAAAAGGAATAGGGGAAGAAATAAGTGCATTGTTGGTATCGGCAAAGATGAATAGGAATTTCTCTAACTTACAAGAACAAGCAATGTTACACATACGATAAATAATCAAAAACGACTAAGAATGAAATATGAGAGTGATAATACTTATGTGAAGTTAGAGTTATAACGCTCGTCTTAAGATATCATAACTCTTATTTGCACAAGGCTTGTTTGATATTATTGACTCATTTGGATTATCAATCAAGTTATTAGAGATTAGTGGGTTAGTAGTTAGTTAGCCATGCAATGGAAGAGATAGCTAGACAAGAGTAAGAAAAACAAGAGAGAAGAAATAAAAGAGTAAAGTTTTACACTAATACAAGGAAATAAAAGCAAGTAAAAATACAAAAAAATAAAAAGAAGGAGAAGTAATACTTGTATAAGATTACCACCTTTAAATACAACTTGTACACACTCTCTCTTTCACTCTAATGGCTAAGCTAGAAGAAGAAAAAAATACAAGCAAACTCCTAAAAACAAACTAGTACCAACACTCTAATTTTGCATATAATCCATCTCTGAAAAACTACAAAGGTATTTATAGGCACAGAAGGAAAGGAGCCCGGGGGGACAAACCCTGGGCTGAAGTACTGGCGCAACTGCGCTAGTACTGCCACAGAAACGCGACTTTTGCTGCGTTTTCACGGCACTTCTGGTGCCGTCTGCACGGCGCCACCTGGAGCGACCTGCAATTGTGTTCCCCTGCTGTCCCCCTATTGTTTTATGATTTTCTTCACCCTGTGTTGTCATATTCAGCTTCCAAAGTCAATGGCTATATTTGGATCTAAAAATAGCCAAGTAAATGGGATTTTTGATCTTGTTTTTCATTTCACATGTGGACCTAGGAACACAAAAGAAAATCATTATTAACAATGTTTTTATATAAATTAAATGTGAAGATATGCTATAAAATATGCAATATTAGAGACTAATCACACCTCCACACTTATCTTTTGCTCATTCCGAGCAAAACAAAAACCAAGAGAATTATTACACCACTTTCACATGTGATATGATTGCACTGAGCGTGTGCAACAATCCGTTAAACCTATAAGTTTCCCTTGAGGAGAAGTTTTGTCTCCTGAAGATTTTCAGCAGATTACACCCACAAAATCCAAAAAAAGAATGAAAATATTAGTTGTTTTTGAAAAATCTTCTTAAAGTAGAAAAAGCCTTTTTAATCTCTTTAGTAAAAATAGCTAAATAGTTATAAGCATTAGGTCTAACCCTTATTAGTCCTTCTTATACTTTGGTCTTCATGCAAGAATATGGTCTTTATTTAAGAGAAATTTTATACTTCAAACTCATTCTTTTATTTTGCCTTAAATAATATACATTGTGTGAAGTGATGATTTACTTGGAATTTTTTGACTCAAACTCTAATGCCACAAAATTTATGAGTGTTTATTTATGTCCCATTTTTACCTTAATTTTCTTAGGCTTTCTAATTTACTTATGTAATGAGTTTTTAACCGACTACTCCCAAACCAGACGTTCTTAGGGTACCAGGTGAGAAAACACCCCTTAGGTTAAATACTCAAGTAAATTAGGACATGAAACTAATGTTTATTTTCTTTAGACATGAATAATCATGCTTCTTGAGGCATAATTATCTAGCTTAATTAGGTTTATAACTATATATATACTTTTTTGACACTTGAGTCTTTGTCTATAAATTCCAAGAGTGTGTGTGTAGCCAATGCATATTGACTAAGGCAAAAAGTAAAGAGATGAGTTATTTTCCTAATTTCTCCTAAACTATCAATCCAACCAATATTCTTTTATTTAGGCTAAAGTAAAAAAATTTCTAACTTGGATTTTTTTAATCCTTATAATTATTTTATATTTTTACAAAAGACTATAAAAAATTCTCCACTACTTAAGATTTTTTTTGGTAAAAAGGAAGAAAAAATCCTAAAAACAAAAAAGAACAAAGAAATCCTATGTTAGTACCCCTCCCCACACTTATCTAATGTATTATCCTCAATGGATGATATGTGAATGCAAAAGTAATAAACAAGTGTAAGGAAAGATATACAAAGAATTATGATAATGTATAAAGAACTCCTAGTGTTAGTTTATTTACAAATTTTTTTCATTTGTGATTTGTGGTAGGGTGTGGTCACGTGAAAGATGGGTCCACAAGACCCAAGACATTTTCATCTTGTGACTTAGGCTCAGTGGTTAGAAAAAGTTTTAATCTTTGTCCGTTAACTTTCATCTCCTCACCACTCTTTGAATCAACAATTGCTACTGCACCGTGTAGAAAAGTTGTACATATAGTGAACAATCCCGATAAACGACTTTTAATTTTCCCCGCAAGGATGTGAAGTCTTGAATAGTAAAGCAGATATTTTTGTCTAGGGACAAATTTTTTCGGTTGATGATGTGGTTGTGAAAAATTTTCATTCCACTCTTTGTGATTCATGCATTATCATAAGCTTCGTTCTGTATTTTCTCCAACTCTGAGATCTGCAGTTTTCTTAGTTCACTGGCTCTAGTCAAATCAAAGTTTAATTACTTTATGGCTCATAGGCTTGGTGTTCTAATTCGACGGGCAGATGGCAAGCATTTTCTAATACAACTCTGTATAGAGACATACCCAGGACGACCTTAAAAGCAGTACGATAAGCCCAAAAAGCATCTATTAGCTTGACCGACCATTATTTTCGATTTTGTCCTGCTGTTTTCTCCAAAATAAGCTTGATTTGCCGATTTGTCACTTCAACCTACTCATTCGTTTTGGGATGATACGGGGTGGATAATTTGTGAGTGATGAAATATTTTCGCATTAGGGCTTCAAAAGCCCTATTGCAAAAATGTGACCCATTATTACTAATTATTTCTCGCGGGGTACCAAAATAGGAGAAGATGTTTTTTCTTGAAAAATTTGACAGCAACTTTGTTGTCGTTGGTTTTGGTAGTCACAACTTCTACCTATTTGGAGACATAATCCACTGCAACTAGGATGAACTGGTTGCCTAATGAATTTGGGAATGATCCCATGAAGTCGATGCCCCAAACATCAAAAATTTCAATTTTGAGAATCGGGTTTAAGGGCATCATTCTCGCCTTGAAAACTTTCCAGTTTTTTGACAGTTTGCACATGACTTGCAGAAATAGAAGGAGTCTTTGAACAAAGTGGGCCAGTAAAACCCACTTTGTAAGACATTCTCTGCGGTTTTGCGGGGACCAAAGTGTCCTCCGCATGCAAGCTCATGGCAGAAATTGAACACACTCCTTTATTCCTCCTCTAGTATACATCATTGAATAATCTAGTCAGAACAATATTTGAAGAGATACGACTCTTCCCAGAAGAAGTACTGAACCTGGTAAAAAAAGCGATGCTTGTCTTGCTTTGTCCATTCGGCGGGTAATTGTTCGGTGACCAGATAATTGACAATATCTGCATTCCAGGGTTCTTTCAAAATGGTGAGGATATGCTCATCTGGGAAATCCTCATTGATCTGGGTTTGTTCTACAGGCGTGTTAGGAATTCTTGACAAGCAGTCAGCCGCCACATTTTTCACACCTTTCTTGTCACGGATTTCCAGGTCGAATTCTTGAAGTAGAATGATCCACCGAATAAGTCAGGCTTTAGCTTCCTTTTGGTCATAAGGTGCTTCAACGCGGAGTGATCCATGAAAATTACAGTCTTAAGTCTCATTAAGTAGGGACAGAACTTCTCTAACGCGAAGACAATGGCCAAGAATTCCTTTTCGGTCGTTATATAGTTCTGTCGGCGTTATTCAGGGTCTTACTCGAGTACAAAATCACATGCTGCCTATTGTCGATGCGCTCTCTTAGGACAACACCGATAGCAAAATCAGAGCCATCACACATGATTTCAAATAGTTGTCCAATCTGGAGCTGAAATGATAGGAGTAGAGATAAGTTCTTTCTTCAGTCTTTCCCATAAGCAAAAACACTCATTGTTAAAGTTGAAGGGCACATCCTTAGTAAGCAAGTTGGTCAAGGGTCTAGTAATCTTGCTAAAGTCCTTGATGAACCATCGGTAAATCTTGTCTGTCCTAAGAAAGAACGAATGTCTCTTACGCACTTGGGGGCAGAAAGTTTAGCCATGACTTCGATCTTCACCTTATCGACTTCGATCTTCACCTATGGCCGAGAACAAGCCCTTGTCTTACTATGAATAGACACTTTTTCCAGTTTAGAGTTAGATTCTTCTCCTTACATCTCTAAAGAACCAACTCTAGGTGATGAAGACATTGATCAAAAGAATCTCCATAAATGAAGAAATCATCCATGAAAACCTCTAAAAATCATTCTACCATATCGAAAAAGAGGCTTAGCATGCACCATTGGAATGTAGCCGGAGTATTGTACAATCTAAAGGGTATACGTCTGTAGACGAAAGTTCCGAATGGGCATGAGAATGTCATCTTCTCTTAATCCTCTATAGCAATAGCGATCAGATTATATCCTGAGCAGTCATCCAAGAAGCAGTAGTACTCATGGCCAGCCAAACATTCTAATATTTGATCGATGAATGGCAAGGGAAGTGGTCTTTACGAGTGACAACGTTCAATTTTTGATAATCGGTGCAAACACGAATTATTGCTGGTAAACATGTTTGTACTAATTCCTTATTTTCATTTTTTATCACTGTAAAACCAGCTTTCTTAGGGACAGTGTGGACAGGGCTTACCCATTGGCTATTGGAGATGGGATAAATGATCCCATTGTCTATTGGAGATGGGATAAATGATCCCATTGTCCAAAAGTTTGAGAATTTTTGTTTCATAGCGTCTTGCATAATAAGGTTAAGCCTACATATGCTTTGGGTCCCATTTAGGAGTCCGTCATCATTTAAATGTATATGGTGTTGCACAATTGCTGGACTTATCCCCTTGATGTCACTCATGATCCACCCAATTGCTTCTTTTTCTTTCCTTAAAACAGACATTAAGCTTTCTTCCTATTCCCCAGTCAGATGGGATGCAATTATGATCGGGAGAGTATCATTTTCACCTAAGTATGCACACTTAAGATGTTCCGGCAAAGCTTTCAATTCTAAGGAAGGGAGGGATGTTGGCCCAAAGGCCCATTGCTCTAGTTTTAATGATGATTAACTCATGTAGTTATAATACTAATGATCTTGTGTTTAATTAGTCTCAGATATTTGATTAAGATCTTAGTTGGTGTTTAGCTTCAACAAAAGATTTAAAGTCAAGTTTTGAAGCTAGCACATATTGATTCAAGAGCTCGTGCATCAAGATTGCATCAAGTACTCAAGAGGAATCTAGCTCATTGGATCAAGGTTTGGACCAAGTCAAAAAGGAGAAGATTTTTAAAGAGAAGACTTCCAAGAAGACTTGTGTCATGTTTGTAAGTGTCAAGATTTCGTTTTTAGACAAAATATAAAGGATAACTTAGTTGGTGGATTGCTTAAGTTTATATACACTCACACACAAGATTTATATGTGTTTTCATAAAGAGTTTTGTTTTGGAAAATACCGGTTTGATTTTTGAGCTTCAAAATATGCATGTGTTTTATCAAAACTTATTTTAGAGTATATTGTCAAAAACATAGATATTTCATCATCACATATGTATAGTTGATCATATCCATATACACTAAGCCTCGAAAGTGTTTAGAATATCTTATTTTTGTATTTGGAAAAGTTTTGAAAAAATCGTTTTTAAAAAATATAGGTTTTTGTTTAAGACAAAACTTCTATATTACAAAAATAATTCAAAATGTTTGTAATATGTTTTGATTTTTAATCAAACATATTTGTATATATAAGTATATCAATGAACTTATTTTTGTAAAATTTATAAGAATTTATGCGATTTTATTGAAGATAAAAAGACCAAATTTTAATCTATAAAAACCTGTGTTCTGACCTTCTGCCGGTCGATCGCACGGTCGACTGAGCCAGAGGTCGGTCGACCGGGCAGTCGACCGATGTGCATAAATGTACACAGACTTGTTTGGCTGGAGGGCCGGTCGACCGACCCGGTCGACCGCCAGAGAGCTTCTGCTCTCTGGATCTCGCCCTGATTGACCGGGCGGTCGACGGGCAGAGAGTTTCTGCTCTCTGTATCTAGGCCTCGGTCGACCGGCCGGTCGATCGATGGCCAAATGGTCAGAAATCTGACCGTTGACCGATCGACCGGGCGGTCGACCGACAGCAGGGAATCCTGCTGAGTTGGCCTCCAACGGTCACATTTTGGTAGCCTATAAATTGGGGTTCTCTTGGACTGTTTTCAATAAGATTTGAAGTGGGTTTCAAGTTATCTTTTTCTACCTTTTTAAGTGTTTATCTCCACTTGTTTTAGAGCCAAATACCTCCATAACAAAAGGAGAGTTTTTCAAGAGTGTTTTGAAAAAGAGATTACTTGAGTTTTTTTCCACAAATTTTATCCAAATTTTTCTCACACATACTTGAGCCATCCATTGCTACATCAATCCTATAGGGACTTTTGTTATAAGAGAGTTTTAGGTGATTAAAGTGTTGAGATCACTAAAGTGTTCATCTTTGTATTTGAGGAGGCGAACTTGCGGGTTCGCGTTATTTCGAGTTCTTGTGGGAGCTCGGTGTAGAGGTGCGATCTCAGTAAGCTAGTGTGCTTGCGTGTGTAGTTCTTGCGGGAACAAGAGAGGAACTAGTGAGTCCAAGGAGTTCTAATGTGAACTCGTTGTAGGTGTTACGGTACCGAGTAATGCGGTGGGATCGATTTTAGTGGAAATCCTTCATAGTGTTGAAGGCGGTGACGTAGAACAAGGGTGCTCGAACCTCGAAACAAATCCCGTATTTGCGATTGCTCTCTCTATCTCTCACTTGTGTTTATATCTTGTATGCTTACATTGCCTTTATCTTTATTCGCTTGATATATCTTATGCTTAAATTAATATATGCTTGGGATTGTTTGCTCACACTTGTATTCAATCAAGAGAGCCATAGCGGCACCTCAACTCTTATCTAGAGGAATCTTGAAGAGTTAGTCCAGAGCCCTTCAACGAGAATTCGGCTACACTTTTTGGTTATACCTTGTGTGTTTAGTTTAATAATTTTTAGTTTACATAAATAGTTATAATTCCGCATTAATTCATCATTAGATTAGCAAGTCACCTATTCACCCCCTCTCTAGGTGATTTCAATTAGTATCAGAGTTTGGTGCTCTTGATGTGGGTCTAACAACCTAGAGTTAAAGATCCTTATTTTTGGCTAATCACAATATTTACACATACACATAGATTTCGTGTCACCTCCCACTTTTGATAGTCTTAACATCCAAACTTAGAAAGTTAAGATGTCAATGTACCTCAAAGCCCTAGGTATTCATGTTTATTTTGCCACTATTAAAGATCATATTATTTAAATGGCAAAAACTTTGAGGCTAATACAAAAGCCCTTCATGCTTTAAAGAGTACCCTAAATGATGAATATTTATCTAGGATTGCTAATTTTGATTCAGTTTTTGTAGTATGGAACACTATAATCTCCCTTGGCGAACAAAAGCAATATTATGCGGGGATCGACTAGTATGATGGAAGTGATACTTCTAACTTGTGCTATATGGTCCAAGGAGATAACTCCCTTGAGGTAAACTCTGAATCCGAGCTTGATGAGGATGTTGACATGTCTTACAATGAGCTTGCTTCATTTTGTCAACAACTTCTTAAAAAATATGATTTGCTTAAAAAGGATAATAATAAATTGAAAAATAACAACATTTCTTTGTTAAAAAAAATGACTCTCTTAAAAATAAATTTGCATGTATTTCAAAAGAAAATGATATATTGAAAAAGGATAATATTTCCTTGTCTTCAAAATTAAATGATCTTTGTGAAGAAAATTCTTCTTTGAAAAATAAAATTATTTTGGTGGAAAAAGAAAAGGAATTTATTTTGGAAGAAAACAACTCTTTGAAAAGAAAATTTGTTTCAAAAGAAAAGGAAAACATTTCTAAAAAGAAAAAGGTTGTTGATTCTCATACTTGCCATGCTTTTCATGCAACCATTGATAAAAATGAGATTCAATTTTTGAAAAATAGAATAGATTGTTTAAGCTCAACCTTGAGCCATTCTGCATTTAATCATAATAAATTGGAAACCTTATTTTAAAAGAAACAAGCTCCATATGTACATGCACATCATCCACGACACACCTATGCACACTTTACACATCATGATCACACTCATTCTCATGTGCATACTAGAGTGTACAAATGTATACATTACGATCGCAAAGGCCATTTAGCGAAGTTTTGTTTTGATAAGATAAATCATATTAATTTTCCTATAAAAATTTTGGGTTCCGAATAATGCTAACCCCCGTGGACCCCAAAAAAATGGGTACCAAAATCTCCACCTCTTGTGTTTGATGTAGGTGTGGGCCCTCACATGACGTGAGAGAATTGGTGCCTTGGTGGTGGATGCATGGGCTAGATGGACATACAATTGATGCATCACTATCAAGGAAGTTTGGTGGGAGGACCACCATGATTTGGAGATATAGGATGTGCCCTAATGGTTTTGATAACTATCTAACTCCTTATTTGTTTACACGCTTTTAGATTATTGAGTTTTAGCATGTTTTTCATGATTGTTATTAAAGGCCATATTATTTAGACTTATGACATACATGTATAGTAATTGAGATACACCCATGTTCATATGGATCCATATTTTGTGTTCTCATTTTAGTTTAGCTATTGTGTATATCATTACTCTAAAACATGTGCATTTACCTTAATAATCATGTTTGTTTATGATTTTTCACTTCATGTTTTGATTACATGATTAAATATAAATTTTCATTAAAACTTGTGTATATACTTGTACAAGTAGTGAGCAACAATTGATTCTTATATGTTTGTACTTCATTACTCATTTGTACTCATTACATATTCTTGTATAACCTAGTTTTAATGATTCTATCACTTACACATGTTTTTCCTATTCTTATATATGTTTTGCTTCATGTATATGTTAATTTTATCCAAAACTAATAAATATATATGAATACCCTTGAGTCACTTGCCTTCATGCAAATTACATTATGGACTCGTTTGTGTTTGGGATATATATGTATATTGTTAGTTTTGATAGAACATATGTATACCTTGAAGTTTGATTTTTAATAAAAAATTAAAATTTAATGATTTTCATATTTAGTTGATAAAAAGAATTCATATTTATTTTGAGCTTTATTGATTATTTCATGAATATGCTATTCACATAACCTTTGTACATTCACATCATTTTTGTTTACACATAATTTTATTTCATGAGCAAATTTTTGAGCTTATAGACTTCGAGTGTCATCTCTTGTGTTTTCAGCATGCTTCATGATATATATATGATTTTATTTCTTATTTGAAGGATCTTTAACTAGTTTTTCAAAAATTACTTTAACTAGTTATTTATTCTTCATTAGGTAGTGTTTTCAAAATACAACTATTTTTAAATCTTATTTTTGAAAACTTCTACTCTTTAAGGGGCGGTTGGATGGGCGATCATACCTTGTGTGCTCAAATTGAATATCTTTTTAACATGTGCATAAATAGGGTGGATAGGTATGAGTTATACACATGTTCTTCATGGAATTTTAATTTTTGTATAATCAGATTTGTTTCTATATATGTATGCATCAAAATATCAAATAATATCAATTTCAATTAGTATTTTCTTTTCATACATATATATAATTTGATTGTGCATAATTTACAATCTTTACATGTTTAAAGCACAAATTATGTTTGTGCTAAGCTTGACTTAAAATTAAAAATAAATTGGTATCTTTATAAGCTTATGCATTGTTTCTAATTGTTGCTTCAATTGACATTTTATTTGGTATCAAAATTTACAATAGATTTCAATTGGTATTTCAATTGATATTTTATTTGGTATCAAAATTTACTATATATTTCAATTGGTATCCAAAATCTACTTGTGAAATAGTAAAATTTTGTTTATTTACAAATAGGTATCTCAAAATTTGTTTTATTGCTTTAAGTATTATCAAAATTTGTGTGAAAAATGTTTTGATATATATTGTCTATATGCAAGGAGAGCTTAACATCTCTTCTATAATAGATTCATGTTGAGTGTATCTTATATTGAGGAGCTTAACATCTCTTCTTTATGTGATATATGTGTATAGGGGGACCTTAACTTCTCCACTTATACATTGCATCTTATGTTTTATGTGAGTTAGGGTTTTGTCATCCCTTCTTCATGTAATGCATGTATGCAGGAGAGCTAACTTACCGTCTTCCTCTTCATGAATGTATATCGCATATATATCTTTATTGTTGATTTATTTTTTACCCTTTTGTTGATGATTGATAAAAAGGGAGAGAATAATTTTGAAGTTTATATATGCATATTTAGAAATTGATTTTATGCATGTTCTATATTTTATGTTTATACAAAAAGGGGAGAAGGATTTTGAAAGTTTAAACAAAAAGGGGGAGGAGATTTTTGGGGAGAAGAATTTTTGATGTATACATGTTTCTCTCACCTTATTTATGTATATATATTTGTTTAGTTTTTGCACTTCATTGAATATCTATTTGTTTATTGTTATGCATGAGTTAAAAGGGAGCTTCTATGAACCTTATCTTTAATCCACGCATATATAACTCCATGAGTTTTGTCATCATCAAAATGGAGATTATTGGCCCGAAGGCCCATTGCTCTAGTTTTGATGATGACTAACTCATATAGTTATAGTACTAATGATCTTGTGTTTAATTAGTCTCAGATATTTGATCAAGATCTTAGTTGGTGTTTAGCTTCAATAAATGATTTAAAGTCAAGTTTTGGAGCTAGCACATGTTGATTCAAGAGCTCGCGCATCAAGATTGCATCAAGTACTCAAGAGAAATCTAGCTCATTAGATCAAGCTTTGGACCAAGTCAAAAAGGAGAAGAAGATTTTCAATGAGAAGACTTCCAAGAAGACTTGTGTCAAGTTTGTAAGTATCAAGATTTTGTTTTTAGATAAAATATAAAGGATAAATTAGTTGGTGGATTGCTCAAGTTTATATACACTCACACACAAGATTTATATGTGTTTTCATAAAAGATTTTTGTTTTGAAAAACACCGGTTTGGTTTTTGAGCTTCAAAATATGCATGCGTTTTATCAAAACTTATTTTAGAGCATATTGTCAAAAAACATAGATATTTAATCATATATATGTAGTGGATCATATCCATATACACTAAGCCTCAAAAGTGTTTAGAATATCTTATTTTTGTATTTGGAAAAGTTTTAAAAAAATCGTTTTTGAAAAATACAGGTTTATGTTTAAGGCAAAACTTCTATATTACAAAAATAATTCAAAATGTTTGTAATATATTTTGATTTTTAACCAAACATGTTTGTATATCGAAGTATATCAATGAACTTGTTTTTGTAGAATTTCTGAGAATTTATGGGATTTTATTGAAGATAAAAAGACCAAAATTTAATCCTTAAAAACCTGTGTTCTGGCCTTCTGCCGGTCGACCGCACGGTCGACCGAGCCAGAGGTCGGTCGATAGGGCGGTCGACCGATGTGCACAAACGTGCACAACCCTGTTTGGCTGGAGGGCCAGTCAACCGACCCGGTCGACCGCCAGAGAGTTCTACTCTCTGGATCTGGCCTCGGTCGACCGGACGGTCGACCGGCAGAGAGCTTCTACTTTCTATATTCAGGCCTCGGTCGACCGGCGGTCGACCGATGGCCCAACGGTCAGAAATCTGACCGTTGGCCGGTCGACCGGGCGGTCGACCGACAACGGGGAATCCTGCTAAGTTGGCCTCCAATAGCCACATTTTGGGAGCCTATGAATTGGGGTTCCCTTGGATTGTTTTCAACAAGATTTGAAGTTGATTTTCAAGCTAGTTTTTCTTACCTTTCTAAGTGTTTATCTCCACTTGTTTTAGATCCAAATACTTTCATAACAAAAGGAGAGTTTTTCAAGAGTGTTTTGAAAAAGAGATTACTTGAGTTTTTTACCACAAATTCTATCCAAGTTTTTCTCACACATACTTGAGCTATCCATTGCTACATCAATTATATAGGGATCTTTGTTGTGAGGGAGTTTTAGGTGATCAAAGTGTTGAAATCACCAAAGTGTTCATCTTTGTATTTGAAGAGGCGAACTTGTGGGTTCACATTGTTTCGAGTTCTTATGGGAGCTCGGTGTAGAGGTGCGGCCTCGGCAAGCTAGTGTGCTTGCGTGTGTAGTTCTTGCGGGAACAAGAGAGGGACTAATGAGTCCGAGGAGTTCTAGTGTGAACTCGTTGTAGGTGTTGCGGCACCGAGTGATTCGGTGGGATCGATTTTAGTGGAAATCCTTCATAGTGTTGAAGCCGGGGACGTAGAGCAAGGGTGATCGAACCTCGAAACAAATCTCTCGGGTTTGCGATTGCTCTCTCTATCTCTCACTTGTGTTTATATCTTGCATGCTTACATTGCCTTTATCTTTATTTGCTTGATATATCTTGTGCTTAAATTGATATATGCTTGGGATTGTTTGCTCACACTTGTATTCAATCAAGAGCCATAGCGACACCTCAACTCTTATCTAGAGGAATCTTGAGAAGTTAGTCCATAGTCCTTCACCGGAAATTCGGCTACACTCTTTGGTTATACCTTGTGTGTTTAGCTTAATAATTTTTAGTTTACATAAATGGTTATAATTCTGCATTAATTCATCATTAGATTAGCAAGTCACCTATTCACCCCCCCTCTAGGTGATTTCAAGGGACTCATTAGAGGGGTTTGCAAATTTGATTTCAGGAGTTGACACAATGGGGTTTGATGCCCAATCCACAGCAGAATCAACGCGATTTCATCCAGATTAAAATATTTCAACTTAAATTCATTTTTGAGCTCCTCATGCTCGCTTGTCAAGTTTTCAATATAGTTAACCTCAAAAGTTTGATCTTCCAAATCTCTAGGTTATTTTCTTAAGTTGAAAATGTTAACTTCCTTTGTCATGTTTTCAAATGTCGATCTCATAGATTCATTCCTACAATTGGTAAGCATTGGCAGTAGTAAAGAATGGTCATCCTAAAATGACAGGAGTCTGAGCTCTAGAGTTTGATACGGGTTGACTTGCAAGATAATAAAGTGAACTGGGTAGATGAAATCCCCAACTCGAATGAGGACATCCATGATTTCCCCTTTGGGAACTTTCACGGATCGGTCAACAAGCTGAATCGTGACTTGGGTTGGGCGCAGTTCTCTCAACCTGAGTTGCTGATACACAAAGAGAGGAAGCAAGTTAATGCTCGCTCCCAGGTCAAAGAGTGCCCGACTAATCTCTGTCTGTCCTATTGCGCAAGTAATTGTGGGGGCATCCGGGATCCTTGTACTTGACCGAGATAGGACCAAACAGGAGTTCGCTAATATTAGTCGCTAAAAACACTTTCTTTGGCACATTGGTCTTCCTCTTCTTTGTGCATATATCCTTGAGAAATTTAGCATAGGCAGGGACTTGCTGGATAGCATCTAGAAGAGGAACATTCAACTTGATTTGGTTAAAGATTTATAGGATCTTCTCCATGTGCATACTCTTATAATTATTCCTAAGCCTATTTGGAAATGGTGCTATCACTTATAGACTTTTTCAGCTGTGTTGTCCTTGTCTGAGTCACGTGGATTAGAGCTAGCAGGTGGAGGGGCAGAAGTAGAACTGGATGAGGTTGGAGTTGCTGGCTGTGAAACTTGTTATACACCTTCTTTCCAGACCTAAGTTTGTGGACAACATTACACTGGTTAATTTGAGCTTCAAAAATCTGACTAGAGTTCTTTGGGTTGGCTAGTGGTTGGCTAGGCAAAGTACCCTTAGGCCTCTCACTTAGAGAACTAGCTAGCTGATTTATTTGAACTTCTAGTCGAGAAATTGCCTATGCATGGTTGTTCAGCATTTGTATGGTGCTTTCATGAAGGCGGTGTGGGATCTTCAAAAAGTTTTTCATACTATTCTCAAGTTCATTGATTTTTCTTTCGGTGGGTTGGTTTTGAAAAGAGGAGGAGGACGCTTGATTGGGAGGGTAGTGTTGTGGATGGTGCTGGTGATGACCATTAGTGGAAAAGTTTGGTCTCACAGGATTATTTTGGCCCCAGGAGAAGTTTGGGTGACTTCTCTATCTAGGACTGTACATTTACGAGTAGGAGTTATTTTGTGGCCTTGTGTAGGCCGCATTCAGATGTTTCGGTGTTACTTGGTGAGCTTGAAATACTGGGCACTCTTCAAAAATATGGTTTGGTACTTGGCAGTATGTGCAACCCAGATTGTGAATTTGTGGTGGGTTAATTTGATTGGCTATGGCTGGCTCTTTAGTATCCAATGCTTCAATTCTTCTCATGAGCGTGGCAATCTTTACTTCTGAAGCAACATATGATTCTATAGATAAAAGCCCACCCCTAAAAGCTATGGATTATAAGTTCCTAGGTTTTCTAGGGCTTGGCTCTCACTGAATGGTTTTCTCGGCTAGATTTTCAAAGAGGTCCTATCCCTGATTTTCGTCTTTCTGCAAGAACTCCCCTTGGCATATGGTTTCCAACAATGTTTTCATTTGATAATCTAGTCCATCATAGAGAACTGACATTGCTGCCATTTTTCTATACCATGGTGAGGGCATTGTGCCAGGAGATCTTTGAATCATTCAAAGTATCTCTAAAAAGGTTCATTGGATTCTTATTTGAATTGCATGAGGTTCTTTCTGATCAGCGCGGTTTTGTGAATCAGGTAGAATTTCTTAGGAAGACCTTGACGAAATCCTCCCAGGTGGTGACCGAGTTTACATCCACTGTCCAGCATTTCTTTACTAGGTCCTTCAGGGAAAAAGGAATGAAACATAGCTTGACGGCGTCATCTCCTAACTGAGGAATACACATCTTTAGGCACACTTTTTTGAATCCCTAATGAAGAAGTATTGATCCTCAGATTTCATACCATGAAATTTAGGAAGAGTATTTATGAACTATGATTTTAACTCAAAATTATTTCCATTTACTTCTGGGAGTTTTATGCAAGATGGTAGTAATGTCCGGATGGGGTAAAATCTGTCCTGTAATGAGGCCATTACTAGGATTTGAGGTAGTGGCAGAGAGGTGTTTCTGACGAGTCTAGATGTGGATGAATCTCTCAATCACTCTTGCATACAATACACCACAAACAACGTTCAGTCAATAATACAATCGAAAAGAATAAAAGCAAACAAAAGAAAAATAAAATCAATCACCAAGCCTACTCTAAGGTTCCTAGACCTAGACGACTCTTAACTGGTCGAGTTGTCAGAATCAGACCACCAGCTAATCAACCAGGAAAGGGCAAAACTCGGTGAGAATTCGAGTATGAGCCTCAGGCCTTAATTACGCCAAATCACAGAGTTTTTGAGGCTTAACCTCTCAATCCTCTTTCCATGGACAGATTTTGCAGGAGTATGATTCTTTACAATTTTCATCCTCAGTTAATCTCTTAATGAGTCCGAGATGTCCCTAGGGCCCAACGTCTATCAGATTTTAATTAGGCTTGGGATTGTGCATGAGATGGAGAATTATTTTTAGGCCAAGGAAGGGTAATGACATCTCCACCTTATCTTTTTATTGGGATTTGCCCTTAGAGTTAATTTTTGGGCTTGTGTATAATATAAATAAGATAACACTCAAATCGATAAATCACCCAAAGTTGTTATTCCTATTCTAAATGATATGCACACATACCTTTTCTCCAGCTATTTTTAACAGAAATTTAAATGAATTGAAATAAACACGTGCCCTAAATGCAAGAGTCTACTCTAATTTTTAAATTGACAACCAATGAATTTCTGTTGAGTTTATTACAAGTGTAAAGGTGAAACATACAAGTGAGCTAAAAAATTTTAGAAAACAATTTGCGTAATTTTCAGCAACTCTGCAGAAGAGCTTTTGTTGGTACTACAATTAGAAAAATTCACTTTTACACGATTTTTTTGAGGACAAATGAATTCTTCATGCAATGTCTTTGTCCACCGATCTTGCTTTCCACTGTAGTTAGCTCATTGGTAACTTCTCCTGCACACAAAAAATAAAGAAAAATCTTTAGTGTTGAACAATAAAGCTGTTCCTTCCCTAGCAACGGTGCCAAAATTTGATCGCTAGAAATCATGTACAAGAATAAGTAAAAGAGTGATGGTCGATGTTACTGCTTTACCGATTTCACCGTAATAGCGAAGTGGCTATACGGATCGTATCCACAAGGAGGGAGAGCGATGAAAGCTTGAATGCGGCTTCTTTGTTTGTGGTAAAGATGTTTCTTGTCATAAATAAAGAATTGAAAAGAAAACAAGTATTCTTTCAAAAATTACTTGGATTGTTTTGATGGTTGTAAAAGTGATTTTTGTTTTCTTAAAGGTAAAAACACATGGATAATTTTCTACTAAGTGCTCCTACTAATCTCTAGCTTCCTGAAGATTTAGCCTCACGATGGATCATAGGCAAGCATAAACTTTGTGCATAAGAATTATTCATGTTGGAGATCGAATGAAAGTTCTTCCCTTTACATAGTTTCACACGATAAAACTTGAACATTCTCCTATCATGATCCAATTGAAGTTGAGAATAGGGGAAGAAACAAGTGTACTATTGGCATCGGCAAAGATGAATAGGGATTTCTCTAATGTACAAGATCAAGTAATGCTACACAAATGATAAATCATCAAAAATAACTAAAATAAAATATGAGAGTGATAATGCTTGTGAGTAAGTTAGAGTTAGAGCCCTCGTCTTAAGATGCCATAGCTCTTATTTGCACAAGACTTGTTTAATACTATTGACTCATTTGAGTTATCAATCAAGCTGTTAGAGATTAGTGGATTAGTAGTTAGTTAGCCATGCAATGGAAGAGTTAGCTAGACATGAGTAAAAAAAATAAGAGAGAAGAAGTAAAGGAACAAAGTTTTACACTAGTACAAGAAAATAAAAGCAAGTAAAAATACCAAGGAATGAAAAGAAGAAGGAGAAGTATTACTTGTATAAGATTGCCACCTTCAAATACAACTTGTACACACACACACTCTCTCTCTCTCTCTCTCTCTCTCTCACTCTAATAGCTAAGCTAGAAGAATAAGAAAGTACAAGAAAACTCCTAAAAACAGACTAGCATCAACAATCTAATTTTGCATATCCCCATCTCTGGAAAACTATAGAGGTACTTAGGCACAAGAGGAAAGGAGCCCAGGCGGACAAACCCTGGGCTGAAGTACTGGCGCAGCTGCGCGAGTACTACCGCGAAAACACGGGTTTTACCACGTTTTCGTGGCACTTCTGGTGCCGCCTGCGCGTCGCCGCCTGGTGCGACCTGCTGTTGTGTCTGATAGGTAGTGAAAAATGTATAATTGTCATCATATATACCATCGCATTTGCACATTTATTCATATTATAGTGCACATTTATTAATATTTCTTTATTTAATATGTGCAGGCCTCAAATTATCAAGTTAATAAAGAATAAAGCTTAAAGAGCCCAAAAGCCCAGATCCAAGCCCATGTTTGAAGCCCAGATGAAAAAGCGCAAATACAAAGAGTCAAAATGCAAATACAAGGGCTAAAAGTTGCAAATATCAGAGATTAGGGAAGGATAGACTTCTATCCAACTCTAAACACCTGCAGGATGAGGATAAAAGGCCAAGATAAAGAGGAATTTCGTGGAGAGAAAATTTGAAGAAATCTGGATTAAGGGTAACTTGATTACCAAGTTATCTCGAAAATCTAGATTAAAAGGCCAGGATCACACTTCTAGAAGCAGAAGCCCACATGGACGGACCAGGAGAGGCCACGCGCCAAAGCGCGTGGCCAGAAGCCACTAAACTGCCGCGGAGGCGCGGCAAAAGCCGCGCATCCGCGGCAGTTTGGATAGAGATGGGTACCAGTTTTCGTTGGCACTTCTATCCGGGACTCCTCTACATTCTGCACTATAAATATCTGTGCAGTCGCAACAGGGAGGGGCATGCAGAGACGATTAGGGTTTTCTTTAGCCACTTTTATTAAAGTTGTAATTTTTATTCATGCTATTTGTGGAGAAGAAGGAGACAATTGTGTAACCAGATTCATCGAAATAAAAAGGTCACTCTTTTGTTCTCTTTTAATTTCTGCACTTTATTTCTTTTTGTCATCTCTCGTGTTTTAATCTTCGATCTCTTCTTGTTTTCGTTTTTCTTTCTTTTGCAATCTTTCTCATAAAAATAAAAAAAATAAATATTGAAAAGATAAAAATAATTATGAAGAACTAATCATCTTAGTGGTTTGCTGAGATTCTTGAAGCAACCCTAGATGCAATTAAAACTTGATCAGATTAATGAACATCACTAGAAACCCTAGGTTTAAAGGCAACTAATTCTTGAAGATCAACAAAAATACTTAAAATTCTTAATCTAGGTTACATGTTAAAAGAACTTATCATGACTTCAACCCTAAGAACTAGGACAGCATAACTTGAGATTAGTCTTCTATTAGGCTGTACCTAGATGTTAGGTTGAACCATAGTTGGTTTTTGAATAATGCAACTTAGTATAGAATCGTGTATTAATTTTCTTGCTTGAGATAATTGTAATAACCTAGGGTAAATCATATCAGTCTTAAGATGAAGATCAAGCTCTTTAATTTGCAATAGGGTTGTGGTAGAAAATCAGCAAAACCATCTCTTTTACATATTTTCATCTCAAGATCTAATCTCTCTCTCTTATTTTGAAGATACAGAGGAATCGAGTCGAAACGCTTTCATCGCATCCTTCCCTGAGGATCACGACCCGCTCGAGCCCTTGCTACAGCGGATTTGCATTGAGACTAAGACAATCTGAACTCTATTTTAATCTCAATCAAATTTTGGCGCCGTTGCCGGGGAAGGAACGACACGATTTCCTCGTTCTAATCATTCTTTCTTTTCTGTTGCAGGTACAGAGAATAGGAAGCAGAAACAGAACAGCAGAAGACACATATTGCAATCCAGTGCCTCTGCCCTCGAAGGCAGAGCATCTGGACCTACAACTTTGCCGCGTTCCACGGCAAAAGCCGCGGGTCCGCGGCAGTTGTAGTTGACTACTGATAGATTTTTCTGCAGGTTGCTCTGCAGTGCAAAATTCTATTTTCTGCTGTATTATTACTTCTCTGTGATCACTCTGCAACTGCTAATAATTAACATTAACCTATTTGTTGAATAAAAAAAAAAATATTTTTAGACTCTTGCATTTTAGGGCACGTGTCTATTTTAATTCTTTAATTCTGTTGAAGAGTGCTGGCGACAAGGTACGTTTGCATAAGCATATAGATTAGGAAGCACTCTTGGTTGTTTACCGCTTTCTTGAGTGATTACTTTTCTACCGCTTTACACGTACACTAATCCATCTTAAGGGCATAACCCATAACAAAGATAAGGTGGGGATTTCATCACCCTTCCTTGGCCCACAAATCATATCAGTCACACTCACAACCCTAACCCTAAGTAAAACTTAACTAGACGTTGGCCCTAAGGTAACTCGGACTCAATAGGAGATTGACCGAAGGAGGAAAATTGTTCGAAATTAACTCTTGTCAAATCGGTGTCTAGGCAGGGGATTGAGGGCCGAAAGCTCGAAGGACGGTGGTTATTTAATTAAGGAACGTCTCTGACGGAAAACCTCCCACCGGTCTTGCCACCTACCTGGCCGATTAACTTGTGGTTAACGTCGACAGTAGACCTCCTAAGGACAGTCTAAAGTTAGGAGTCGTCTAGGTCAAGGCTTACCTTAGATTAGGACTTTTGATTTTTTTCTTTTTTTTGATTGATTGGGTGAACTTGTTTGCTGATTGTGCATGACCGCTTGGTCGAGAGACCCACTTACATCCAGGCTAACTAGAACTAGTTCACCACCCGAGCTCAAGCCCGACTCACACATGGCACAACCACAGTCACTCCAAGATAGGTTCTATCCTATTAGAACCTCTCTTCCTTCTTGCATCCAGCTCACTATCGAAAGTGTTGACCCATATGAACTCAAGCCACAATACATCAACACTCTTCCCAAATTTCATGGACTTGAATCTGAGGATGCATACTTCTTCATAAGGGAATTTGAAGAAGTATGTCAAATGATGAATATGCCTAAGTTAGGAGACGATGCTATCAAACTTAGGTTTATCCCCTTTGCTTTGAAGGATTTAGCAAAGAAATGGCTCTACAGTCTAGAGGCCGGTTCTATATCTTCTTGGGATAATTTCATTAAGGCCTTCTTAAAGAAATTTTATCCCGTTCACAAGACTGCACTGATTAGGAAGAATATCCTCCAGTTTAAGCAAACAGCCAATGAACCTTTTTGGAAATACTTCGAGCGTTTTAAGGATCTCCTTGCCCAATGTCCTCACCATGGGATAGAGAAATGGCGACTTTGCCAAGTTCTCTATGATGGATTAGATTATTCTACTAAAACATTGTTAGAATCCATGTGTCAAGGAGGATTTCTGCAAAAGAATGAAGATGAAGGATGGACATTGTTTAAGGAATTAGCTGAAAAATCCATCCAATGGGACCCTACTCCTGAAAAATCTAGGACTAATGACCCTACTTCTTCTAAAGGAGGTATCCATTCCATTGAGGCCAACGTAGCAACCGATGCTAAGTTAGCTGCTGTTATGCGTAGACTAGAGGCTCTTGAAACGAAAGAGCCAGTCTCTGTGAACCAAGTCAGCCCAACATCTTCGGCGGGCTGTACTTATTGTCAAGATATGAACCATGTGTTCGAGGAATGTCCTGTTTTCATCGCACATCAAAGCTTGCCCGAACATATGAGTGCGGCCTTCACAAGGCCCGCCAACAATCCTTATGCACCCACCTACAATCCCGGTTGGAGAAACCATCCCAATTTTTCATGGGGCCCAAGCAACAATGATCAAGTGAGGCCCAAATTCTCCAACAACTTCCAAAATCCGCCTTATCAACAAAATTTCCCTAGTCAAAATCCTCCACAGTCTTTCCAAAATTCACAAATGGAGACAAGACTTTCAAATTTGGAAAGAAAGGTGGATACCCTAGTCAAAAGCCAAGACACGCTGGCTCAAGTCCTAAGTAAGATAGAGCTCCAATTGAACCAGCAAGAGAGACAGAGGGGTACCCTACCGAGTCAACCATTGCCTAACCCTAGGAATCCTAGGCCAGCCAATGAGGCTCAAGACCCAAATCAGTGTCATATGGTCCATACACTCAGATCGGGGAAACAAGTTGATAATCAAGTATCCATGCCATCGGATCCATCCATGCCATCCATTCCATCTAGCTCCACTTCCATTCCATCTAGCTCCACTCCTTCTCCATCCAGTCCCAAGGAAACTGAAGCTGAAAAGTCAGCAGATCAGTTGCACCAGCCTATAGCTCCATTTCCAAATAGGCTTAGAAGCAACAACAATGCACACATGGAGAAATTATTAGAGGTGTTCAATCAAGTTAGGCTCAACATTCCACTTCTTGATGCAATCCAACAGGTCCCTAGTTATGCCAAATTCATTAAGGACATGTGCACCAAGAAAAGAAAGACTAATGTGCCTAAGAAGGTTTTTCTAGCCACTAACATTAGTGAGCTACTGTCCAACCAGATCCCTATCAAGTATAAGGACCCAGGTTGCCCCACCATTTCTTGCACCATAGGTCGAGCCGAAATCAATCGAGCACTCCTCGATTTAGGAGCCAGCATCAATTTGCTCCCTTTCTCCGTGTATCAACAACTTGGATTAGGTGAACTCAACCCGACCCAAGTTACTATTCAGTTGGCTGACCGCTCTATCAAAGTTCCTAAGGGAGAAATCAATGACGTTCTCATAATGGTAGGAGAATTCATTTACCCAGTAGATTTCATTGTCTTAGAGACACAACCTGTGTCTAATCCTAGGTCCCAAACTCCCGTTATCTTAGGAAGACCGTTCCTAGCAACCGCTAATGCAATTATAAATTGTAGAAACGGTTCCATGAGACTGACTTTTGGGGATATGACCAAGGAAGTCAATGTTTTCAACCTAGGTAAACATCCCTACGATGTGACCGACCAACCTTTTGAGGTTAACTCCATTGAGAACATGACGAGTGAGCACAATGATGAGATCATATTTGAGTCAGAGGAAGAGAAAGAGTTAGAAACAAGTGATATCAGTCTTGATGAGATCGAATGGGAATCAAATCTGAGTTCTCTAGAGATGGGAGATTCTAGCTTAACTCCTCCACCCATCGAGCCAACTCCTTCTTTGGAGTTAAAAGCCTTGCCCAAACATCTTAAGTACGCCTACCTAGGTGAACAAGAGACGTTACCGGTCATAGTTGCATCTAATTTGACCAATAGGCAAGAGGAGGACCTGCTGGCAACCCTTAGGAGACATAGGGAAGCCATTGGTTGGACTATGGCAGATATTAAGGGACTGAGCCCTACGATAGTCCAGCATCGTATTCATCTTGAGGAAGGGACTAGACCAAAAAGGGATCCACAGCGTAGACTAAACCCACTTATGCAGGAGGCTGTACAAGCCGAGATAGTAAAACTGTTAGATAATGGGATAATTTATTCCATTTCCGATAGCGAATGGGTTAGCCCAATGCACGTGGTCCCTAAGAAGTCTAGCTTTACAGTGGTAGAGAACGACAAATATGAGTTAGTGCAAACACGATTGCCTACCAAGGTGAGAGTATGCATAGACTACCGTAAGTTGAATGCAGCCACTAGGAAAGATCATTTTCCCCTCCCTTTCATCGATCAAATGTTGGAAAGATTAGCAGGTCATGAGTATTACTGCTTTTTGGATGGGTATTCAGGGTATAACCAAATCCCTATAGCCCCGGAGGATCAAGAGAAAACAACGTTCACGTGTCCATTTGGGACATTTGCTTACCGTCGAATGCCTTTCGGCCTATGCAATGCCCCCGCCACATTTCAACGTTGTATGTTAAGCTTGTTTTCTGATATGGTCGAGCGTTTCCTAGAGATTTTCATGGACGACTTCTCAGTCTATGGAAATTCATTTGACCAGTGTCTCCATCATTTGGAGCTAGTGCTGAGTAGGTGCACCGAGAAGAACTTGACCCTCAATTGGGAAAAGTGTCACTTCATGGTGCAACAAGGGATTGTCCTAGGTCATGAGATATCTAGGGAAGGGATTAAGGTAGACAAGGCCAAAGTGGAAATCATTGCGAAACTTCCACTTCCTCGATGCATGAAGGACATTCGATCCTTTTTAGGACACGCCGGATTTTATCGTAGGTTCATTAAGGACTTTAGCAAAATTGCTAGACCCCTTACAAACCTTCTAGTTAAGGACGTGTCCTTCATCTTTGATGATAGGTGCCATAGTGCTTGGGAGAAATTGAAAGTGGAACTTATATCTGCCCCTATCATCTCACCTCCGGACTGGTCCAAGCCTTTGAGATCATGTGTGACGCTTCTGATTTTGCGATAGGTGCTGTCTTAGGACAGCGTAAGGACAATAAGCAGCACGTGATCTACTATTCGAGTAGGACGCTTAATGAGGCCCAAATGAACTATACTACCACCGAGAAGGAATTCTTGGCAGTAGTGTTCGCTTTGGAGAAATTCCGTCCATACCTACTTGGGACTAAGACCACGATCTTCACTGACCATTCTGCTCTGCGATACCTTATGATTAAGAAAGATGCGAAGGCCCGACTCATTCGTTGGATCCTTCTACTTCAAGAATTTGATCTCGAAATTCGAGATAAAAAAGGTGTCGAAAATGTCGTAGCTGACCATCTCTCTCGTGTGCCCAACGCACCTTCTGTCGAGCTGCCCATCAATGACAATTTCCCGATGAGCAACTTCTAGCCATCTCTAAGGAACCTTGGTTTGCTGACATAGTAAATTACTTAGTCACAAACCAAACACCACCTAGTTGGTCTAAACAGGATAGATACCGATTCTTGTCTCAAGTTCGGTATTACATGTGGGAAGATCCTTATCTTTTCAAATATTGTAGCGACCAAATCATTAGGAGATGTGTCCCCGACGAGGAGACTAGAAGCGTGCTAGCTTTTTGTCATGAGTTCGCTTGCGGTGGACATTTTGGTCCCCGCAAAACTGCCGAGAAAATTCTGCAAAGTGGCTTTTATTGGCTAACTGTGTTTAGAGATGCATTTGAGTATTGCAAAACTTGCACAAGATGTCAAATGATAGGAAGAATTTCCAAACGAAATATGATGCCCCTAAATCCCATTCTAGAAGTAGAACTTTTCGACGTTTGGGGCATTGATTTTATGGGACCCTTCCCTAATTCGTTTGGGCACCAGTACATCTTGTTGGCCGTAGACTACGTGTCAAAGTGGGTAGAAGCTGTCCCTTGCAAGACAAATGACAACAAAGTTGTTGTCAAGTTCTTGAAAGATAATATCATCTCACGCTTTGGAATCCCTCGAGCCATCATTAGCGACAATGGCACACATTTTTGCAATAGAACTTTTGAAGCTCTTATGCGAAAATATGCCATTACCCACAAGTTGTCTACGCCCTACCATCCTCAAACTAGCGGGCAGGTAGAAGTTTCTAATAGACAAGTCAAGCTCATTTTGGAGAAGACTGTGAATCAGAATAGGAAGGACTGGTCCACCAAACTGGTGGATGCCCTATGGGCATATAGGACTGCCTTTAAGACGATTCTAGGAATATCTCCCTACAGACTGGTCTTTGGAAAGGCTTGCCACCTTCCTGTCGAGCTAGAACACCGGGCCCTTTGGGCAATTAAGCAGCTAAATTTCGATTTAGATAAGGCCGGTGAGTTTCGGAAATTACAAATTTCTGAACTAGAGGAGTTGAGGAATGATGCATACGAGAATGCAAAGATTGCGAAGGATAGAGTTAAGGTTTTTCACGATAAATTCATCACGAGAAAAACTTTTGTCCAAGGACAAAAAGTTTTACTTTACAACTCTAGACTTCATCTCTTTCCCGGTAAATTGAAGTCAAGATGGACAGGACCATTCATTGTTAAGACGGTGTTTCCACACGGAGCCATAGAGATCTACGACCCCAAAAATGGCAATGCATTCAAGGTAAATGGTCAACGTCTTAAAATCTTTTTGGAGTCTGTGCCGGAAGCTAATGCGGCGATGGGTCTTTTTGACCCACTGTATCGGTGATTATATCTTTCTGCCAGTTCATGCATACATACATTTCATTCATACATTAGGGACAATGCATGAAACAAGTGTGGGGGAAGGGTATGTAATATATAAAAAAAAATGAAAAAAAAATACATAAATATAAAAAAAAAAATGAAAAAAAAGGACAGTATTTTGACTTATTTTTTGAAAGAAATCTAAGTTAGTTTTAAGGATTAGGAAAATCATGATTAGGATTTCTAAAAACTTGGTCAAAATAAATAAATTGTTTAATTTTAGGTATAGGAGAGAAATTGAATAAATAATTAGTCTTGATTTTTACCTTAATGAAATGTGCATACCAAATGCATATCTAGGATTCTAAGACAAAGACCTTGTGCCTCATATATAATAAAAAAAAAAAAAAAGAAAAAAAAAGAGAAGAAAAAAATCACCAATTAAGCTGATACATGTGCCTCAAGAAGCATAAGTATTCATGCCTAAAGGTGAGTAAATAAAATAAAGTCCTTAGTTTTGGGGCCTAGTTCACTCGAATTTGAGTCCGCGGGGTGTTTTCTCACCTGGTGCCCTAAAGCCAACCGGTTTGGGAGCCACCGACTTTAAGTTCGCTACATGGGTGGATTAGAAAGCCTAAGAAAACTAAGAAATATAATATATGTATTAACACATCTAATAATCAATTAGTTAGGTATGAGGGCCTCAAGAAGCCTTGATACTTATACGAAAGAAAATTAGATGAGTTATACATGCCAAAAAAAATATATATATATTAACACATCTAATAGTCAATTAGTTAGGTATGAGGGCCTCAAGAAGCCTTGATACTTACACGAAAGAAAATTAGATGATGTTATAAAAATAATAATGAGGCATGAGAGTCCAAGTTAAGGAATTCCTAGATTTACAAGGGTGCGTATGACTTTTGGTAACGAAAAAGACTATATTAGAAATTCAATTTTAATCCTTACCTAAAATGAATAACAATTAACTTTATAAAGACCAGGTTTGAAGAATGAATAAAAATGATAATCCTAATACTTATAGACTACTTAGTCTCTTCAAATATAATTCAAATATTTTCCTTTTTATGGATTTTGTGGGTGTAATCCGCTGAAAACCCTCACGAGACAACACTCGTCCTCTAGGGTAACCTAGAGGTTTAACGGCTTGTTGCACGTGCTAAGTGCAATCGTGATTCCTACGAAAGTGAGTTAGCTAAGTTAGATTTTTCTCTTTCTTTTTGATTTTACTCGAGGACGAGCAAAAAGATAAGTGTGGGGGTGTGATAGGTAGTGAAAAATGCATAATTGTCATCATATATACCATCGCATTTGCACATTTATTCATATTATAGTGCACATTTATTAATATTTCTTTATTTAATATGTGCAGGCCTCAAATTATCAAGTTAATAAAGAATAAAGCTTAAAGAGCCCAAAAGCCCAGATCCAAGCCCATGTTTGAAGCCCAGATGAAAAAGCGCAAATACAAAGAGTCAAAATGCAAATACAAGGGCTAAAAGTTGCAAATATCAGAGATTAGGGAAGGATAGACTTCTATCCAACTCTAAACACCTGCAGGATGAGGATAAAAGGCCAAGATAAAGAGGAATTTCGTGGAGAGAAGATTTGAAGAAATCTGGATTAAGGGTAACTTGATTACCAAGTTATCTCGAAAATCTAGATTAAAAGGCCAGGATCACACTTCTAGAAGCAGAAGCCCACATGGACGGACCAGGAGAGACCACGCGCCAAAGCGCGTGGCCAGAAGCCACTAAACTGCCGCGGAGGCGCGGCAAAAGCCGCGCATCCGCGGCAGTTTGGATAGAGATGGGTACCAGTTTTCGTTGGCACTTCTATCCGGGACTCCTCTACATTCTGCACTATAAATATCCGTGCAGTCGCAACAGGGAGGGGCATGCAGAGACGATTAGGGTTTTCTTTAGCCACTTTTATTAAAGTTGTAATTTTTATTCATGCTATTTGTGGAGAAGAAGGAGACAATTGTGTAACCAGATTCATCGAAATAAAAAGGTCACTCTTTTGTTCTCTTTTAATTTCTGCACTTTATTTCTTTTTGTCATCTCTCGTGTTTTAATCTTCGATCTCTTCTTGTTTTCGTTTTTCTTTCTTTTGCAATCTTTCTCATAAAAATAAAAAAAATAAATATTGAAAAGATAAAAATAATTATGAAGAACTAATCATCTTAGTGGTTTGCTGAGATTCTTGAAGCAACCCTAGATGCAATTAAAACTTGATCAGATTAATGAACATCACTAGAAACCCTAGGTTTAAAGGCAACTAATTCTTGAAGATCAACAAAAATACTTAAAATTCTTAATCTAGGTTACATGTTAAAAGAACTTATCATGACTTCAACCCTAAGAACTAGGACAGCATAACTTGAGATTAGTCTTCTATTAGGTTGTACCTAGATGTTAGGTTGAACCATAGTTGGTTTTTGAATAATGCAACTTAGTATAGAATCGTGTATTAATTTTCTTGCTTGAGATAATTGCAATAACCTAGGGTAAATCATATCAGTCTTAAGATGAAGATCAAGCTCTTTAATTTGCAATAGGGTTGTGGTAGAAAATCAGCAAAACCATCTCTTTTACATATTTTCATCTCAAGATCTAATCTCTCTCTCTCTTATTTTTGAAGATACAGAGGAATCGAGTCGAAACGCTTTCATCGCATCCTTCCCTGAGGATCACGACCCGCTCGAGCCCTTGCTACAGCGGATTCGCATTGAGACTAAGACAATCTGAACTCTATTTTAATCTCAATCAGTGTCCCCCTACTGGTCCCCTCATGTTGGTTTCTGATTTTCTGCACCATGTGTTGTCAGATTCAACTTCCAAAGTCAATGGCTATATTAGGATCTAAAAATCACCAAATAAATGAGATTTTTGATCTTTTTCTTCATTCCACACCATGGACCTAGGAACACACAAGAAAACTATTATTAGCAACATTTTTATATAAAATAAATGTGATGATGTGATATGAAATATACAATATTAGAGACTAATCAATAGCTCACACTACTCTATGAGTCATTATGAAGTGAAGCTTTAAAGACGGTTGTTTACCTCCTTAATAGAGTACATCGCAAAATAGTAACTAAAACCGGGAGATCTCCCAGTATTAGGCATCTACATATTTAGGGTTGTCCAGTAGAAGCTCGACCATATATACTATATGAGAAGAAGCTGGACTCAAGGACAATTAGCTGTTTATTCGTAGAGTATTCTGAGAGGTATAAAGGCTTTTGGTTTACTATCCCTCCACTAAAAACGTAAAGACGGATAATACTAAATTTTTGAGGATATTTAGAACAGTGGGAGTCAACTATATAAAGATTTCACTTTGAGGAAGAACATATTGTTATACCCATGACAAAGGAATTGTTCTACTTCAGAATGAAAATACAGTTGTACCCTTATAAATTACAGATACAGTTCATCCTAAAGTAGATCCTGCTGATGAGGTAGAACTTAAAAATTCTCAACCACAAGTGCCTAGGAGATCAACTAGGAAGAGGAGATTAGTCATTGCAATTGACTATATGGTTTATCTCCAAGAGCATGAGTTTGACATAGGGTTAGAGGATGACCCCACATCCTTGAATGAGGCCAAACTCAACATTCACTCCACGATGTGGTCAGATGCCATGAAAAATGAGTTAAAATCTATTAAGGACAATAATGTTTAGGATTTAGTAGAGTTACCTAAAAGAAAGAAATCGATTAGTTGTAAATGGGTGTTCTTGATAGGCAATGTCGAAAGGTATAAGGCATGTCTTGTCACAAAGGGATTCATTCAAACAGAGGACATTGCCTATAAGGAGACTTTTTGAGAATTATCATAGCAATAGTAGCCCACTTTGACCTGGAATTGCACCAAATGAATATTAAGACTGTCTTCCTTAATGGTGACATTGAGGAAGAAATCTATATGGTGCAACCAGATAATTTTGAAGCCAAAAATTTGTAATATTTGGTTTGCAAATTAAAAAAATCTATTTATGGTCTAAAGCAAGCATCCTGCCAATGATATTTGAAATTTGATCAACTAATTTCCCATTTTTTGATTTTAAGGAGAATGTGGTTGATCAGTACATTTACCATAAATTTAAAAGGAGTAAACTTATATTTCTTATGCTATATGTGGATGACATTCTATTAGCAAGTATCAATATGACTCTTCTACTTGAGACCAAGAATTTTCTCTCAAAGAATTTTGAGATGAAAGATCTTGGAGATGTTTATTTTGTGATAGGCATCCAGATTCAATGTGACAGGATATGTGGAATATTATGTCTATTACAAAAGGCCTACATCGATAAGGTGCTAGATAGATGTAGCATGATGAATTGCTCTAGGAGTGGTAAGTTGAGTCTATTCTAATGTCCTAAGAATGATCTACAGAAAGAGCAAATGAGAGACATTATATGCATCAGCGGTTTGAAATTTGATATATGCTCAAGTTTGTAAACGTTCAAATAGCATATACCATTGAGAAACTTGGTAGATACTTGATCAATCCTGGGATTGATCACTGAAAGACTGCCAATAAGGTAATATGATATCTACAGAAGACTACATAAAATCTGATCAGTTGCAGCTGATCGAATACACAGATTCAAATTATGCTGGATGTAACGACAATAAGAAGTCCACTTTAGGTTACATTTTCCTAATTACAGGAAGACGATGGATTTAGTCGAAAGACCATTACAGCTATAATGTGACAATAAGAGCTATAGAGCTCTACTACAATAGTGAATAGAGTTCAGCAAAATCGAAATATATCAACATCCAGTTTCTTGTCATCAAGGATAAAGTTCGAAATCACATTGTGTCTGTTGATAGTGTTAGTATTATTTTTAACATTACAGATTCACTCATTAAAGGACTTCCACCTAAAGTTTTCTTAGAGCATATTTCTCATATAGGGATCGCTAGTCATGATGATATCCTGATTTAGTGGGAATGGATAATTTTATCTAACGAATATTATTTCTATGTGCACTTTATGTATATTTGTTGATTTCGATAATAAATTGATATCTGCTTTCTATAAATTTATTTTGAGTTTAATTTGCGTATTTGAATTTGTTAGCAGTTAGACTCATTGGAGTCATAAAGTTAAAATCATTGGAGTCATAAGGTTAGACTCGTTGGAGTCATAAAGTGAAAACCAGTTGGAATTGTACCTTATTTGATAAGAGAATATTTTCATACCATGGTCCATATTTGATTGATGTCATTAAGGATTCTGAAACTTGTGATGTGAAAAATCCTACCTCGATTATACAAAAGGTAATGACTATCATGTTTGGTAGCAGGACACTTAATGGACTAGATTATTTTGAAAAGTGATTTATTGACGGTTAAACTTTTGGTACTATAAAGTTATGTATAATATCCTTCTAGTATGACTTGTTTGGCCCAAGTGGGAGATTGTTATACTTACTTGAATTAGAGTTTAAATTAATTTGGGTCTACACAAGTCTAATTGGATGTACACCCTTCTCTATAAGCCTTTGTTATTAGATCCAATAAAGAATTGATCAAGCCTAATGGTTTGGGTCTAGACACATTTTAATTATACTTAATCATGAGTGTATATAATTAAGATGTAGGACTCAGCTACACGTATGAAACTCGTGCTATCAATCAATGGTCTAAATCTATGATGAGTGAAACTAGGATTTCTTGATGCTATATATATTATAGGTATGATTCCCTCTCCCACCATCAATCACTATGACTTTATCTCTCTCTTGGAGGCCTCTCATCTCCTCTCAGGATCAAGAAGAGAACTTGGTGGCTGAAGAGAAGAATCTCCTTGCTCAACTTCATTGTCCTCGAGATCGTGCAACTTTCAGCATCCTTTTCGTATTGGAATAAGGTATGCCTAAACCCTTCATCGCTTTAATCTTGATAAAGAGGCTTTTAGTTTATGCATGGATCTTATATGAAATAATTATTAGATCTAACAGAAGAGACCACTCGGACGAGAGAAGATGATCGCTAACTCTATGATGTTGGTAATTGTGTGCAGCCCATAAAGTTAACTCGTTAAAGTTGAAGCAAAATACAATGTTATAGTGACACACAAATAGAGAAACTTCAACAAAGGAGAAAATTTTGACAAAGCACAAAGCGAAAAGGTGGCTTGTCGCTAGGCACATAATTGAACATTGCCAGCACAGACTCAAGAACAATGTGAGGGCGACAATCACCAGAGAAAAACTTTGATGGAGTAAATAATTTTAGAGAGATGGCTCTGATACCATGTTGTATCAGTTGAAAAAACTGTGAATGTGTATATTATTAATGAGAGCAATGCCTGTATATATGACCACTACAATTACATAATAAGAAAATCTCTGCTCCTAATGTAATTAGTATTATATACTCTTTATCCTAATAAAACGAGCCACCTTTTATTATTACTTTGGAGTACTTATTAATGAGTTGTGACAGTGCCCAATAAACAAAAAGGAATTCAACCTATCTTTGCTCTAGAGGGAGTGATTTTCCTTCAAGGATAGGCCTTTCATAATTTCAAAATACAAGTCCCAAACCGATTCCATGTTGATTCCTCGCACAATCAAAATTTAACTTCAGCCATTTCCGCGCTTTCAATTCATACGGCGTACGTATGCCATTGAAAATAACATGCAAAATAGCTTGAAAAAGTGCTCCCCTGCACAGGGAACATGCAACATTAGAATAAATAATACCACCTCTTTAATGATTGTTGAAAGCACACACTCTAATTTCACAATTAAAATAAATAAATAAAATTCCCCAGTTCAACTTTCTTTTTATTTAACTCTTTTCTCCTTTTTGTCCCATTTTAAATTTTATTTTCTCTCTCCCGTTCTATCCTCATTGACCTTTTCCTTTTCTCTTTATTTGGTTTTTTTTTCCCCCCTTCCTCAATTGTCTAACTTGTTATCCTATTCTATATTTCCCCTTTTTCTTCTGTGATTTTCCTCTTCTCTTTTTCTCCTGATTCTTTCTTCTTTGATCTCCTTTTTTTAAATTCCCTCTTTACTTTTCGTCTCCTCATATTGTTTAATTTATATCTGTAATATTTTTTGTCGTTCTCTTAAAAATTTTCTTTTCTTAGTTTCCATCTTTTTCATTTTATTTCATTTTCTTATTTTGTTAAATTTTTATTCTTTAGTTTGCTTTTTTTCATAGTTTTACTTTTTTTTTCTTTTTGAAGATTTTTTTTCGTTTTTCTAATTCTCTTTCTTTTCTTTGAATTTTCTTCTTTTATTTATTTGTTTTTTGCCAACTCTCTTTTTACTTTTTCCCAAGGTTCTGTTTCTTCCAATTCTTTTTCTTTTCCAAACGTTTTTCTTCTTCTTGTGCCTTTCTTACTTTTTTTCTTTTAAATATTTTGGCTTATTTTTTATACTCTCTTTCCTTTTTCTTGAATTGTTTGTTCTTTCTTGTTTTACTTTTAAGATTAAGTTTTAATTTTAAACATTTTATCAAAAAAAAAAAAATCTCTTTCTAACTTACTTTATTATATTAATTTTTTCTTATTTTTTATCAAAACTTATTTCCTTTTGTTTATTTTCGATTCCTTTTCTTGCCATAATTTCTTTTGTTTCTTTTGAGATTATTTTTCTCCTTTCAGATTATTATTTTGTTTTAATGATTTTTCATTTTTTTAATCAATTTTCAATTTTTTGAATCTTTCTAAGGTTTTTTTTTTTTTTTCATATTCTCTTTTTACCCTGATTTTGTTCTACTTTTTATTTACCATTTAGTCTTTTTCTACATGTTCTGTTTCTTATTCCATTGACATAGTCTTCAAGAGCAGCCCCAATTTCATAAAGATTGTTTGATGCTGTGCTTCTATAATTCAAATGTCATGCCGTTTTGGACCATCTGAGTATAGACCGTTTCTAAGATGTTGTTTGGCATTTCAACTTTGTCTTCTGGAGGAACTTAGCAATGAAGTCATTGTTAGAAATCTAATATCATGATAAAGGATCAACTGCATCTATGCATAGATCTAAATAGCATGTATGATAAATCTTAATACAGGAGCTTTAGACAATATATGTTTTCGAAGGACGATGAACTATACCTGAATCTGGATCTTCGTTGTAGAGAACGAGATGGAGAGCCTTCTCTCCACTAAACCTATCCTCTTATAGATGGAGAATAATGCATGGCTGCAGAGAGGGACTTACTCTCTATATATAACACTTTGATTAGTGGTCTTCTCATAATGCCCCAACCCTAATAAGAGAGTAATATTAGGTCCCATCGACCATTATAACTTAGTGCACCAATTAGACACACCTAATATGTTGACCAACATAAGTTGCACGTGTATCATGATATGTGATAGGAAATAGGGTATGGATCGAATCAGAAAATATCTTACAATCTCCCACTTGAGACATACCTGACTGAATTTTTTAAAAATATTTATTTTGAAAAACTTTAATATCCCACATCAAAATTTTATTTTAAAAGTGGATGGGCATTCTTTGATTTTTGAAAAAACTCACACGTGAAATTTATCATTAGTCATGTTGCACTCAAACTACTGGCACTCTACGACTGAGAGGATGACTAGCACGGTGCATGGACAAATTTTGGTCAAGCTTTATGTTTTTATCTAATTTGTATCATGGACTTTCGGGCTAATGACCCTAATAGTCGAGAGATACTTTATTGGTGGAGTTTAGTATGTATATGAAAAATGTACATGTAGTGTGTATAATACATTTTCATAAGTATCCTGCAACGTGTGCTTACCAGACACATATCATCTTAATACTTAGATGACCGTCATGCAAATACCATTACTCATATTGAGATGAAGGCTTAAGGTCGTGAAGCCTACCCACGTCCAACCCAAGCAATCTTGAGAATCCTTAATAGTCTTCTCTACAGGCACTTTATCCTTTAACATGTGCAATTACACGACTTTAACTTTAACAATATAAATGTACATTTAATAATATCAGCTGAAATAAAGCACCATATAATAATTGTAAGCCATCATAATAACTGTCTGAGAAAAATCTCATGAAACTGAAATATAGAATGTACTAAGAATACAAATGACATTACTGAAAAATTGACATAAAAACTCTCGCTCAAAAGGACAATTACAAATATACTCTCACTCAGAAAAACAATAATCTGAATGACTCTAGTATCCCTATGACTGCACGATGTCCCTGAAAGATGGTTACTGAGAGTTCTTTGGTGAGTGAGTCTACAACATTCTCCGGTGTAGACTTATACACTATGTCAATATGCTTTTTCTTATAATTGGATGTTTTCCCTTAGGTTAACATTTTTTTTTAGTTGAGTTAAATTCTCTTTACTGTTCAATTAGTTTACTTTTTTCTAAATTCAATTAAAAAAATTAGCGCATTAGATTGACAAAAGAACCTAATGCAAAATGAAACTCCTTTATGCTAGCAGCCTAAAGTTAGCGTGCAGAAATGAAACCATTCAATGAGCAATGCATAATTTCACTTAGCTATCCAGTTACAAGATCAAAATATCACCATGTTTTATCTATAATTAGATCAACTATATAAGTCAAAAGTGACCTAATAAATTAATACATAGTCCTACACTCTTGAAGGTACTTCCTCTGCTAAGCTAAAGAGTTCTTTTAGGATCAAAATACAATGATAGGTCTAAAAATAATATCACTTTATACTACAACAGAAGATAATTGTAATTCAGGTAAGGTGTTCTTAAGTCGCAATATCTTGATCTTTCAGAAAACTACAAAAAGATTCAGAGTATTGATTGTTTTGATCGATCTAGCCATAGTATTCTCCCACTCGATCAAACCTTACAATTTTTGTCTTCCGATTCAATTGTTGCTCAACTCCTAATTGAAAGGTCTTGAAAATTTTTAAGGAATCAGATTTCCTATGGAGGAGAAAGACATAGGTATATCAAAAGAAATCATTAATGAATGTAATGAAATATTTATGACCTCCTTGAGAAGGGTGGGAAAAGGTTTACAAATATCAATATGGATAAGCTGAAGCAGATCTAAACTCTTTTCTGACTTAATTTTTTTTAATTTGATCAATTTTCCTCAAATATAATAAAAAATGGTGAACAAATCAGAAAAATCTAGAGAGTCAAGAACACATATCTTCACAAGATAATACAATTTCTCTTTAAATATATGTCCAAAATATTTATGCCATAACCTAGAGGACTGCAAGAAAATTCTAAAGCGTTTGCAAAAGTAGGCAAAACATTATGAGAAGGAGGTACCTGGTAAAAACTGTTCATATGATGCGTCCAATGTCAGTTTGAATACAACATCAACCAGCAAATCAGAATCAACAGAATCACTATGGGATAGATAATAAAACTAGAATCTTTCAAATTAACACCACAATTAGAACTCTTAAAAATAACATCATATCCAAAAGAAATTATTCTGGAACATAGATCAAAGTAAGCCTCAAAGATGACACATAAAAGATTTCTTTCAAATCTAAAACATGACCAGAATTTAAAACTTGTCTGAAAGTTCCTATGAACTCCACTATATTGCCTACCCTTAGCAGATCCTTCAAACTGATGCTTGATTCAAGCAAATCTTTAGCATTCTCCTTTTCAGAAATTCCACCGAATATAATAGGATCTATACAACACTTAATTATAAGAATACTCATCTTGTTTGCCTTGATCCATTTACCAATGAATATTTGAGTTACTGCCTTTTAAGCATCAGTAGCTGTTGGGTCAAAAATAGACTTATCTTCAGTTAGCACAAAATTATAGTCAAGACAACACAATACTATCTGGAGTTTCATCTTTCATGATGAATAATTTGAGTATGTCAAGGACTTTATTTCAGTTAACTGCTTCTGAATTAAGGTGAGATCCATAATTGCAGCGGAAATAAATTCTTAATTGGATTAATATTTATTGTCACATAATAAAATTATGTGAATATATATGCATAAATTATTTATTGTCATGAGCTTATCCGGGTTATGATGGTCGAGTCAGGTGGCATTAATGTGTTCAAGCTTCATGCCTTTTCACTCTGCGGGTCTGACAATCAATAATTTAATCTTACTTTTAGGCAATGACTAATTATGTTTGCACCCAGTTGATGATAAAATCATGCTCAAAACTAGACTGACCATGTTCGGTTCAATTACAGACACTTCTATCCTTTGGGCTTAGGGTTATCCTTATCTTACCGACACGTGTAGTCTATCTTGCCTTACTAGGTTACGAAAAAATCTATAATCATCTTTAAGTAATATATAAAAATTTAAGCAATATAGCACCACTATCAATCTTAATGGCTCACAACTAGAAAACTCCAAAATAAGAGTAAAATAAAATATGTTACTAAATAGTTTACCTTTGGACAAATCAAACCTAGTTATATTAAGTTTTACTCAAATAAACTTTAATCTTATCTTACATAAACCCCATTAAAAATATTGTACTTTATGGAATGTGATAATATTTGTTTTCACTAATAAAAATTTGGTGAAAACTCTTTAATTGAACACATGTTATTTTCACATTCACAGCTTGGATAGAAAAATCACTTTTACCTGAAACTAAGCTTTACTGAGACTGTCGATTATATAGAATAATAATACTGTCATGAACTTATGTGAAACTAATAAGAAATTTATACAAACTTAAAAGAAAAATTATGATGGTACATACTGAATTTCAAGTATACTTGTATCTGTAGATCAAAATTTGCTATTTAAGATTAAAATTAGTTCACTCGCAAAGCATATGAATCTCATCATTCATGGCATTACATGATTTTTTAATAGCAACAATTAATATTTCAAATACATCTAATCAGATAAGAGAAACTGAACTTAGATGAAATTTAACATCTCAATTACAAGTCCCCAAATATTATAAATTGGATTTGCAATACCATAATTCTTAACTTGAACAGTTCTATAATAAAAGAATTTTGAACTGTAAGGAAACAAATGGTCAAATAGTCATACCTCTGAGAATTCACAACCAAATAGATAAATAGACATGAAATATCTAGTCACCATGATCATCTTTGTGGTTGCACCATATATCTAATAAATATACTATTAAAACCATTTGTGTTTCAGTCACAAAATCATAGTTTGAAAATCTTTACAATTTTTAAGAAAACAACGTAGATGGACAATCCACATAATAGAGCACTAATAGGGTCCAAATCTAAAACTAAAATACACAATCAAAGGGCAAGACTAAATTTTCAAATTTGCCACATGCTCCATTTCAAACAAACAATTTGGACACTGAAGAATATTATTGCCTCTTTTTTTGCATTTAAACACTAAAGTATGTGTATATCTGAAGATATCTTAACTAAAAAAAGAAAACTTATATCTTTTATTGAGATTTAAAATTCATCTTACTTGCATGCATAAAGATGATGGAGAATACTTGGCCTGTCTTAATTATTTGATGAATATCACTGGTAAATTTTTTTATTCGGATTCAAAGAGATCAAATTCTTAATAAAAAATTTTAAATGAAAATATCCAAGAAATACAAAATTGTTGCAATTTAAAAAAGCTCGTGAATAGATAATATATAAAACCCAAATATAGTTTGCGTGAATTGATAATTAAAAAATTGCCAAGACATCTTTTCATATCCTTCAGATGAAACTCTAGAATAGTTTGCCAAAAATTCGAAAAATCCAATATGAGAAAGAATATTCTCTTGCAAAAGCAAATCAACTACTCATTGAGATTCATATCTTTTAGATAAAAATTATCCAATCTACCTATCTCATTCCATAACTTCGTTACTTATTATCAAAATAAGAGAGAATATTACAAGAGATTTTTTAAATTAAAAGACAATTAAGGCAGGAAAGAGAACTTATCTCATTCCCAACCCAAACAACATATTTAGTGTTCATTTTCAGTATCAATTGTCACATGGGACACTTTGGATAATTTTTATCATTGAAAAGATTAAATTTGGAATACCATAGACAAAGCATATAAGGATATGATCCGAAAATAATCAATTCAATAATCCGAAAATAATCAATTCCTCAAAATCCGAGTCTAAAGGCCAATAAACAATTTCAAAAAATAAATAAAACTTAGATCCTCCCAAAAAAACCGCTTCTTCAAAAAGCCAGGAGGAAGGAAAACGAAATAAATTATTTAAAACCTAAAAGAAAAGCAATCATACTTAAAATTAATCCCTCATCGGTCCTTGTCTCTTTTGATCTGTCCTTTTCGATTCAAACTTTCTACATAATAGTTCTAAAAAAAATTAATATTTTCTCAAACAAAAAATAACATCAATCATACATTATTAGATCCCAATAACATAGATAACATAGATAGGCTCTAATACCATTTGTTAGAAATCTAATATCATGATGAAGGATCAACTGCATCTATGTATAGATCTAAATAACATGTGATGAATCTTAATAGAGGAGCTTTAGACAACATACATTTTCGAAGGATGATAAACTATAACTAGATCTGGAACTTCACTGTAAAAAACGAGATGGAGAGCCTTCTCTCTACTAAACCTAGCCTCTTATAAGTGGAGAATAATGCATGGCTGCAGAAAGGGACTTTCTCTTTATACATAACCTTTTGATTAGTAGCCTTCCCATAATGCCCCTAACCCTAATAAAAGAGTAGTAATATGTCACATCGACCTTTATAACTTAGTGCACATATTAGACACATTTAATTGTGGACCAACATAAGTTGCACGTATGTCATGATATAGGATAGGAAATAGCTTATGGATCGAATCAAGAAATATCTACAGTTATGAATGGACTCACTGGGTTTTTAACTCATCTTAGCTAGTTTGACAATGGTTATGTCCAATGGCGGAGCCAGGATTTCAAAGACGGGGCCCCACAAAATAACAGATCAGATGCAGATTCGACGATTTCACTGCAGAAGATGGTTTTTTTTAAAATTCTATTGCATCCCAAAAAATTGACATACATCGCGTCGGTTAAATTCATTTCTCTACAAAATAAGAATCACACTCTTATGTCTTAATCACTCTTTCCAAGATAAAACAAAAACACTCAATGCAAATGTTTGTAATAAAAATCAAAACAACATAATTTCGGTCTAACAATGATATTATCAAATTCACCAACATGGCACTAACAACATTATGTACAATTTTATCCCTTTTAACTTTCTCTTCTTTTATTTCAAAATACATATAAAAACTATTAACCCAATATGAACTCGAAATAAAAGCCTGTGATTAAAATAAGTAATTGGTGTTGTGAAATTAGAACGAAATGCATGAGATTAAGATAGAAATTGAGTACCTCATGAGGCTGATGAACTCGACGAAGAGCTCGAACTCACAACCGAAGAAGTCCTCAACTTTCTCCTTGATCCTGTCTCTAATAGAGAGGAAGGAGAGAATGATGTGAGCGCAGTCGATGGCGATGAGGTGAGATAGAGTGGTGAAGAACAAGTTAAGACAGTAGCTGATGACGCTGCAGCTCCAGTGAATGAACTCCAAATCCTATCACGGAGCACAGATCCAAAACCCGTGTTCAAAAAAATTAACCCTAAGAGAGAGAGAGAAACAAAAGAGAGGAATGGGAATATACATTGCAGAGATCGAGGGAGAGGAAGCGAGGAAGGAGGAGATGAAGATGATCAGTGGTTGCCATGATGTTATGCTATTATGATGATCACTAAACTCTCAAGTGACCCCTTCTTGAACTATGATAAACTTTGACTCATCAGATCGACCAAGATCCTAGACCATCTCCATCGGGTCGGGCCCGACCGGATCCGACACCTACAGCGGGCCTAGGGAGCACAAATCAAGGCCTAGACGGTTTTTCCGGCAGGGCCAGGGCAGGGGACACGTGCCCTGGCGCCGCCACTGGTTATGTCTAGTTCTTCAAGAATTTATTATGGAACAGTTCTTCCATAACGTCGATGTGAGATTGGAATACCACTTAAATGCCAACATTATGGTCCTCCTAAACCTATATCTTGAATCCAATATCCTGAATCCCCTTGGAAACTCTATAGTGCTAACATGTGACATGTTGACTTGCGATATGCTTTTCTAAACTTAGTGTGAACATGTTCATGTTAGACTTATTTGGATTAGAGTCTAAATTGATTTGGGTTTATACAAGTATAATTGGATATTACATACCTGCCTCTATAAGCCTATATTATTTGACCCGCTCAAGAATTGATCAAGTCTAATAGTATGAGTCTAAATTCGTTTCAATTATACTTAGCCATTGGTGTATTAAAATTATGATATAAGACTCATCTATACATGTGAAACTCATATTATTAATTAAGGTCACCCTAGATCTATGATGAGTTGAATTAGGATTTCTTAATACTATATATATCATGGGTAGGATTCCCTCTCCATCATCATGACCTAATCTCTCTCTCTTGGAGGCCTCTCATCTCTCCTAAGGATCAAGAAGAGAACTTCTTGCTCCATCATCTTCAAGTGTTCGAAATTGTACCACCTTCAGCGTCGCCTTCGTGATGGAATTAGGTATGCCTAAAACCCTCCTTTTCTTTGATCTTAATAAAGATACTATTGCATGCATGAGATCTTGTTTGAATATATAATACTTAGATCAACAATTGGCATCAGAGCATCCTCTTTGTCGGATCATCAAAATAAAAAGTAAAATTTTGATCTCGATTTATTAAATTCATGAACGATCTCTTTATTAATTAAATAAGATTTTTTTATGTCACAAATAATTGAATTAAATTAGAGATGATTTGTAATGCCTCAATCCTTCGGGTACAGAGATGTTACTGTGATGTACATACGCAGAGTAAAAATGCCCTAACATATGTAAGCTAAGCATCAGTATATGTAAGAATCAGAATACAGAAGCATGGTAGTAATATACATTCTAATAAAATAGTACAAGTACATTATTATCACAGAGCGTGATCCAATATTACTAGAATATTGCATCACCGAAAAGGCACAAAAATATGATTTACAAGAAGATAAACAGAGTACAAAAGTTGATAGATGCCCACGAGCTACAACAAGAGATCTCAATAGCCTGTCAGAAAGTAGCTAGAAGGAAAATAATAGCTGGTCTACCACACTTCCACAGCGCAAAGAATCTCCACGGGTGGGTCCTCTACAGTCCAAGCTCCGAAATTTGGACATGCAGATCTAGGGGTTATCAGAAAGCAACCCAAGGAATACGTAAAATAAAGCCAAGTGGCAAGCATATGGAATCACACGTGTACCAAGAAGTATGTCGTGTACTCAAGTCATGTAGGAAAGTAACAAACAATAAACAGAAATGGTAAATATAGAATCAGTATAAATTTAGGAAGCAAGTAAGTCAGGAGATATAATATAGTAGCATGATGTAATATCTTGCAAGAGATAGGTAGGTACAAGCCAGGAAGCAAGAAAGCCAGAAATTGAATACAAAATACCATAATACATGATACAGGAGATTGAATACAGGATAAACGATATGCTATCATGCAAAAGGCGAGCAAGATACTTAATTATATAATAATAATAATAATAATAATAATAATAATAATAATAATAGTAACAGTCATGCAGGTACAATCCAGTAACAAGAAAATCAGAAATTATTTACAGTATTACGGGAAGAATTTTAGTGGCAGGTAAGATACTATAATAATAATAATAAATGCAAGCATTACAATAAACAATAAATAATGTAATAGAAAATAATAACAAACCTTAATGAATACAATCCGACAATAACAAACCCTAATGAATACAACCAGGTACATGAATTGAAAAATGTGTCGTGAGCACAGGCATACACAAACATGCAATGGGACATCAAGTAATGTGTTAGATACAAATGTGGGCAAAACCAGTTATACAAGCTCAGATGCGAATTCATAAGATTAGTACATTGAGGAGATAATCCTAACAAGAAAGCCCTCATAAAGTTACCTTATGCCTCATGTCGTCTGAGTGTATACAACCCGAGTTGCCCTCAATAAATTATTATATTATTATTTTGTTATTATTATTACTTGTCTGACTCATATATCTAGGTATGTGTCTTAACATCCCGATACACATACATACATATATGAGTAAGTCAAGGTTAGTTATTGAAAACTGGTAAGGAAAATCAATGAACTATGTTTACAATGGGTTTTGCGCATACCCGAGATAACGACCTAGGGTGTTCTGGCACGCTGGCTCAGAACATGCTGCGAGCAGAATGGAGAAGGGTTTTATAGTATGCCCTTAGAAGGAAGTATATATATAATAAGTAGTAGGGGTCCCAGCTTACCCCCTGGAGACCCTCAGGTAGATCCGAAGTTTTATACTATTGTAAACACGATCACAAATTGATGTCCATCAGTTTCTTCCGACCCGGTGTAAGTTGTCTTTTTTTATTACCGATTACTTTATCATTATTGATTTACAGGAAGAAGCAGAAGTATAATAACAGGAGAGCATTCATGGTACATGAGTAATAGGAGTACAAGAGTACCAGGTACAAGATTAACAAGAGTATAACAAGATGTTAACTATTAAATTCTTGTTAATATGACAAACATGAGTCAGGTAAGTCAAATATCAAGTAAATAACATGTCAGGTGCATGGCAGGTGTCAAGTGTCTGGTGACAAGATGCCGAGTGAAGTGTTCTAGTATCGAGTGAAGTATACAGTATAAGCTAAATACAAGATATAAATGAATACAGAATCACAACATCATGTGTCAGACAGTTAGCAGGTTAATGATATAATACATAAAAATAATATAATTAAATATTTTAAACTTTACACAATCATTATAATAATAAATTAACAACTATCATAATAATAGTAATAATAATTACTAAACAACCAAGCGAGTAACCAAGCAGAGCTAAGCAAGGCTAAAGAGAAGCTAAACCGTGTTCGTCGAAGATAGAGAAAAGGTAGGCTCATAACGCAAAGCGATAGCTACATGGCGGAGCTTGACACCCGACGAATCTAGCGTGCAGCTCCAGACGCTATCATGCTTGGCATGGCTAACACTCGCGTACACTCACACGGCAAAGCGAGCGTATGAACACTATGCTAACACACATAGTGAAGCCACGCTCGTGGCATAACTGCGCTCGAACAAAGTTAGCGGTAAAGCGCTGAGCACTGGCTCGCCTACCAAGCGGAGCATGTGAAAAACTCAGAGGGTTTAAGTTCAAAGACTGTAGAGAGAAGCTAGGAGGCTGTAGTAGCCTAGAGGGTTTAAGTCTGAAGATTGTAATCTAGCTCGAAGGCTGAGCCCGGAGGCTGAGGTTAGGCCTGAGGGTTGTAGAAGAGTGAAGGTACCTGCACAAACACTATAATAAGCACACACACACACATATACAAGTATCCGCCTATACTATTACAAGCAATCAATCCAAAGAATATAATTACCACATCGCCTACACAATTACAACCATCGCTACACAATATAATAATCACCCAACAAATATACAAATATCCACAAACACATTTACATATACTTGCACACAAATAATGATACTCGCTCAACATCAATACCAAAATATGCATCCACACAAAACAGGTACACGCCTAAAAGCGGAGAAAGTACTTGCAATACAGAAAATAGTATTCGCCTAGAATTTTCTTGGGCACGATGCTGATCTAGGCGAACGCTGATGGCGTTAGCGCATAATGCGTGAGGAGAGAGAAAATAAAAGAGAGGAAAAAGAGAGAGAAAAATTAAAGAGAGAGGAGAGAGAGGGTGAGTTTTAGAGAGAGAAAAGAGATGGCGTCTAGGGTAGAGAGAGGAGAAAGAATGGAAGGAGAGAGAGAAACTAGAGAGGGAAATCCAGAAGAAAGAGAACGTGAGGGATAGAGTGATTAAAAGAGAGATTAACAAAGAGGGGGGGAGAGAGACTAGCAGAGAAAGAGAGAAAAGAGAAAAAGAAATAAAGGGAGAGAGAAAGGAGAAAGGAGAAAGGAGGGGAGAAAGGGTGTGGCGCCCCGATCCCGCGGATACGGAAACGTCACTGCGACGTATATACGCAGGTCAGAAATGGCCTCACGTATATACGCTAAGCATCAGTACAGGTAAGAATCAGAGTGCGAAAGCACAGTGGTAATATACATTCTAACAGAAAAGTACAAGTACATGGTTATCATAAAAAGTGATATAACATTACATGAATATTACATCACCAGAAAATACAAAAGTACGATACATGAAGAAATATACAAAAGCTGAGAGGTGCTCACGAGCAGCAAGAGGGGTCTCGAGAACCAAACAGGAGAGGAACTAGGAGGAAGAGCTGCGGTGATGATCCAAGCTTCTGCTGCACTCCGATCATCACGGAAGGATCCGCTGCGCACTCTGATCAGCTATAGTAAAGTCACCAAGGTTCGGTCTCTAAGATCTGAACATGAGAATCCAGGGTTATCAGACGCAACCCTGCGAGTACATATAATAAAGCCAAATGGCGTGTATAATAAATACACGTGTACATGATCAAGTGATGTGGTCCAAGTATGAAGGTACAGAAAATGACAAGTAATATAAGGAAAATTAAAGGAACGACAGTAAATCATGTATATCGATGAATCTGAAACTGAAAATATGCATAGAAGGCAGTATGAAGAGTATAGGTACATATAACATGCGATAAATAAGTTAAACATACAATAAATACAAGTATGAACAAAACTAATTGTACAAGCTCAGATTATGGATTCACGGGACTGATACATCAAGGGGATAATCCAAACAAGGAAACTCTCATCTATATACCATATATCTCATGTTGCCATCGTCTGAGTTTATACAACTTGAGTTTCCCTAAGAGTAACAGAACTATAGTGTGTCTAGAGTAATCATCGTATATCATAAAGTAGGGTGTCAACTTAGGGCATAACACTGTAATTAAAGAATATAAAGGTGTTGCATTTTAATTTATCAAATAATAATAATCAGTACCGTTTGATATTTCAATCGCCTCCCTACCAGTGCCTCACATCACCGATAGTTCACACTAGAGTTCGCACTCTGTAGAACTTACTCGGGTCTGATATGTGAATACCAGGACCCAAACAAAGGAGAGACCAAATATCACACGTTCCTAATATTATTACTGTTTGGGTGTTATGTACTTATGTTATTCTTGTCCCTTTCCCACCGGCATCCCACAACACCGACAGTTCACGCTGGAGCCTGCACTTCCAGTAGAACTCATTCGAACTCCAATACGCGGGTACCATTATTCAAATAGGGGAGAGACCAAATAACATATGCTCCAGGTGTTATCATCATACATGTATGTGTGTGTGCGCGCGCGCGCGTGTTAATATGCACTGAGGATGCTTATCAGGCTAACACCAGGCAGCACAGGCAGGAGGAAGGAAGTAGCCCCACAGATTCAAGAGGTGGCCCCCACCACGTGTGTGGTGTGACACTTTGCTCCATGTGGCGCTTTGCTTTGAGGGTTGATACAGGAGGTAGCCCCACAGATTCAAGAGGTGGCCCCCACCACGTGTGTGGTGTGACACTTTGCTCCGTGTGGCACTTTGCTCTGTGTGGGGAATGAATTCTAGAGGTGGCTCCCACAGATTCAAGATGTGGCCCTCACCACGTGTGTGGTGTGACACTTTGCTCCGTGTGGCACTTAGTTCCATTCAGGATCCGCCGGACGCTAGCACGATTGTGGGATACATCCTCGTCATCCCGACACCAGGCATGCTCTGCCGGACGCCGGTCTGACTGTGCTATTAATAAGAGTAACAGTACAGGGGACATGAGTACAGGGGATACAGGAGTTCATGAGTATAGGGGTTCAGGTGTACAGGAGTTGAGGAGTACCAGAGGTCTGGTAGCAGTATAATAATCATGTCAAGTCTCTGTAAAAGTGATAATCATGAATATGCCAAGTAATACGGGTGTTAGGTGTAATAGTCTCCAGTCAGGTGTCACAATATCATGTCAAGTGTGCTAGTACCAGATGATAGCATGTTAATTGTCAGGTGTCATATATCAGGGGTCAGGTATCAGGTATAACATGTCGAGTACCGGTGTCGGATATCATGTGTCAAACATAGCATGGCAAGTACTGGTGTCAGATATCAAGTATCAAATATAGCATGGCAAGTACCGGTGTCAAATATAGCATGGCATGCACTGGTGTCAGATATCATGTGTCAAATATAGCATGACAAGTACCAATGTCGGATATCAGGGGTCAAGTATGTTGGTCCCGAGATGATGCCAATTGCGAAACTTTCTCTGTTGGCACTTATGGATCTAAAATACGAAGTTAACACAAATACTAAACAAAGAAGGATTAAAGTTAATCAAATAAATAAACTTGCAAAAAGGAAATCAAATCTCAGAAAAGTTTAGACAAACGCAAACACTAGAGATTTATCCTGGTTCGGTCCTCGTGACCTACATCCAGTCCCCAAGCCACCCGCTTGAGATTTTCCTTTATCCTTGATTTTGTACACCCAAAATCACAACCATGCACACCACTTGACAAATCCCCTTTGCCAAATGTGTACACCTTCTCTTCCACCAAGAGAACAAACTCCACCTTGTACAACTGCTTCTACACCAAGAAGACACCCATGTACAATGATTACTTTGAGTATTACAACACTTTCCTATAAGCCTTGGTATTGTGTATGAACGTGGACAAGGTCTAATATAGGAGAAACTTCAGAGAACTTCACAAAGGAATTGAATTTTGGTGAAGAACAGAAGTTGGAATCAGTTTTCAGGTTTGGCAGAATTTTGCTTTGGAAAACTGAAGATTTGGATTGGTGTTTGGCCTTTGGTTTAACCACCATTTATATAGCTGAAGACTAGGGTAAGTTAGGGTAGTTATAAGTGCAATTCAAATGGTTGGAACGTTGGAAAACGTTGCACAAAAGACCAGATAACAGAAATTGTCCAACAGTCAGAAACTGCCTATAGTCGACTTGCCTTTTGAGTTAGTCGACTATACAAGGCAAATTTCCTACTATTAGTCGACTAGGTTTGACTATAAGTCGACTAGGTCAAGATAAGTTCGAGTGACAGTTTTCTGTTTAACTGAATCAAGTTGACTACAACTAACTTCAAGTCGATTGGACCAGAGATTAGTCGACTAGGGGCAAGGGATTAGTCGACTACAAATGCTATTAGTCGACTATGTTTGACTGTCAAATCGACAATGCACAAACAGAGAGTTGGGTTTCTTTCAGGACAAAAGATAGTCGACTAGGGAAATCTATAAGTCGACTATATCATGTATTAGTCGACTAGTATTTTTATAAGTCGACTAATAACATATATTAGTCGACTAATCATTTTGATAAGTCGACTAATAACCTGTATTAGTCTGCTAATAGGAAGGGTCAAGTCTGCTAATAGCAAGGGTTAAGTCTACTAATATGAAGGGTCAAGTCTACTAATAGGTGATCAAGTCTACTAATAGGCTATGATATGTGTGTGTGCATCAAGGCTTTTGACATGCTATTTTACAATTACAAACCACATCATATCAACTCTCTTTGGGACATCTTGATCATGTAGAACTCTTGATTCGTCGTGTGTTAGAGCTCCAAATGAAATGCTTCACAAAAGTCTTCATCAAAATAAGTTCCAACAAAGTATAACATGAAAAGTACCGATGTCAGATATCAAGTGTTAAGTATAACATGGCAAGTATCACATAACTAATATGTCGGTGAGAGTCACAATATCAAATATCAGGTATCAACCGGTCACGTAACATGGTACAGGAGAACGGTATAAACATTTCAAACTCTTCACAACCATATTTATAATAATAAATTTATCTTTAATTAGCTATGCGAAGCCGAGTAAAGCGGGAGCAGATATAGGCATACCCGGTATAATACCGGTTTGACAAAGTATAATAATGGCCGAAAGCTATCATAAAGCATGATAATCATTTATATAACATATACTAACTTGCATAAAGAGATATCATATATTAAAAGTAAGATAATAATTATTAGACATGGAACGATGGTAATAAAGTAAGAAATGTACTCGCCTAACACCGAAACAAAAATACTGAGAAAAATCCGGGAAGATCCACGAACACGTTCAAGCAAGCTACTCCCCATAAATATATATTAAAATATATAAATATAAATACTATAAATATATTAGAGAGGGAATGAGAGAGGAGAGAGAGGGAAAAGAGAGAGTATAGGGTTATTTTTAGAAAGGAATTAGGAATTAAAAGGGGAGGGGTATGGCTGTAAATATGGGGAAGTAATTTGGGAATGAGGGGATGGGTATTTTAGGGAATGTAGAAAGTGGGTTTATTTAGGGAAAAGAAAGAGAAAAGAAAAGAAGGAAAGAATTAAAGAAGGAAAGAAGAAAAAAAGAAAGAAAGAAGGAAAATGGAGGGGAGTTTGGGGGTGGCCGGCGGCCGGCGGCCCCCCGGCGGCGGCGCCGCCGCCGGGGGGGCACGCGCGTGCGACTAGCCCAGGGGAGGAGAGGGTGGAGTTGTTATTGGTTGTTGTTGTTTGGTGTTGGTGGAGGTGGTGGTGGTAGTTGATGATGGTGGTGGTTATGGTGGTTGTTGGAGGTGGTGGGGTGTTAGAGGAGGAGGAGGAGGTGATGATAGGGTGGTGAAAGTGGTGAATTTGATGGAGGTGATGATGAATTTTGGAGGAGGAGGGGAGGTGTCTGATGAGTTTTGGTGAAATTAGAGATGGTGGGGAGTTGGTGGAGGTTGAAGGAGGTGGTGGAGTGAGAGGGGTGTGGGGGAGTGGATGGCCGACGGCTATGGGGGAGGTGCGGCGGTGGTGGTTATGGTGGAGGCAGCGGTGGAGTTAAAGGAGATGGGTTTGTTTTATTTAGTTGAAGGAGATGAAATTTTGAATTATGAAATGAAAAGGAAAAAAGGCAGATGAAGGTTAAATAGAAAAGGAGAAGGAAAATGAAAAGATGAAAAGGGGGGAGATGCTGCAGGCGGCGGGCAGCTGTGGCAGGGGAGCAGGCGGCGGGAGCAGGGCAGCTGTGGCAGGGGATGGGGAAAGTCAAAGGGGAAGAAAAGAAAGAAAAAGAAAGAAAATAAAGGAAAAGAAAAAATAAGGAAAAAAGAAAAGAAAATAGTATAAAGATTTTATTATTAAATAATTAATTTATTAAGATGTCTGGGAGTATAAAGTAGGGGAGTAGTGAAGGAAAAAGTAAGAAAAGAAATCGTCAGTAAAAATATTATTATTTAAATAGGGTAAAAATTTGACTATTTCGGAAACATTCCGAAAAATTCTCAAAAATAGAAAATATTATTTTAAGATGCCTACTGAAATAGATTCGAGAAATTTAATGTTTTTTAAAATTAAAAATCCTAAAAATTTTCAGCGATACTGGCTGACACCAGAATCGGTGAAATTTTGATAAATATAGAAAAATCTCAAAAAATATTTTTAGATATAAAATGAAATTCTAAGAAGTAACGTGAAAGCTATTTTTGAAAATTCAATCCCCTTTGAAAACTAAAAAAAATCCGGGAATCAGTCAGCGATGCCGACCGACACCGGTTTTGGAGATTTTGCAGAAAACTTCTGAAAAATTCCAGAAAATCATGAAAAATCTAAAATATTAGAAAAAAGTGTATGAAATTGAAATTGGTCAAATCGGACTACCAAAAAGGTCAAATCGGGCTGCAGGCTAGTATCGGGTTCCGAGTCCGAGTCAGGGCTGACTTTAGGTCTGAGAATCCAGATCCGATACACAATAACATAAGTAATCATAAATTTAAAGTAAATACTGGAAGAAAATTGAACAATACGGTCGAAAAATTTAGGACACGCATCTGGATACGTATCCCGGGTACGAAGTGCTACAAAGGGGGTGCTCGGGGAGGAGCTGACCCTGGTGGTTGGCCAGAGGGGAGGCCGACAGTTGGGCCCGGGTAGAGGAGAGGAAGAGAGGAAATTGAGGAGGAGAAAGAGAAAAAAGATGGTGGTGGTAATGGTGGGGGTGGTGGTGGTGGTAGCCAGAGTGGAAAGGGGTCTGCTGTAGGAGATGCCGGAGGTGGGTGGCACTAGAGTGGAAAAGAGATAGAGAGGAGGAAATAGATAGTGGAGAGATGTAGAGAAAAGATAGAGAAAGTAGAAAGGGAAAGTGATGAGAGAGAGAAGGGGGAGTGGGTGACCGGAGGAGAGGGTCGCTGGGAGTGGTCGCTAGTGGAGGGGCATCATCGGAGGGCCACCGGGTGCCCAAGGGGAGGAGGATCTGCTGGTGGAGCAGGGGGGAGAGAGGTGTGAGAGAGTAAAGAGAGAGATAGAGAGAGTACATGAGAGGGAGAGAGAATTTGAAGAGAGAGAATTTTGGAGGGAGAAAGAGAGAAGGATGGGGTGCGTTGCCGGCCAAGGAGAGAGAGAAGGGAGAGAAAAAGATAAAGAAAAAGAAAGAAAAGAGGAGAAGAAAGGAGAAAGGAGTAAAAGCTTGAAGAAGGGAGAAGAAAGGGGAAAAAAGAAAAAAAAAAAAGAAAAATAAGGAAAGAAAAGAAATAGGAAAAAGAAAGAAATATAAATAAATAATTAATAATTAATAATAAATAATTAAATAATAAATAAATGAGCGAGGTTCAGGTCTCAGACTTAGCTCAGGTTTGGGTCCTAGGATTGGCTTATGCTTCGATCCATAGAGTAAGGTCATATACCAAATAAAAATACAAGAAAAATAGAATAATATGAACAAAAAATTGAGACACATACCTTGGTATATATCTTGGGAACGGGGTGTTACATGATTAAATTAAATTTGTACATATATTTTTTAGAATTTTTTTGTGTGTTATTATTCTAGAATTTTTTTTAAAAAAAAATTAATAAACATACATGCAGCACATGCATACCCCGTATGCATGCGCTGCATGCAGGTAGGAGGGGCCATAGTGCATGCAAGGCACTATGTACCCGGCGCATAAAGAGCACAAAATATATAGGGTGCATTACAAGTGCGTGGGCCCTTGGCCCCTGTGCGCATACGGAGCGCGTGGGACCCTGGCCCCTGCGCGCATACAGAGCGCGATGCTGGCGGTGATAGGCCAGCGGTGTATAGTGACAAAACAGATAGTAAAAAAATTGTCAGGGTTTTGGGTTTCCCTAATTGAGTTTGATTAGGGTTAGGATTAAGACTTTGATCCAATTAAGAAATCTAATCCTAACCAACCTCATATTAAGTTTAAATTTAAATTGTTGAGATTGATTTGAGTTTTAGAGTTAAGATAGAATTCTAGTCTATTAACAAAATTTTGTGGTAGAATTCTAATCAAATAAAGAAATCTAATTCTCATTAATCTCACATTATTCTATTAGGGTTTTTATTCAGTTTATTAGACCCGACCTATTAAAGAAACCCAATAACTTATAACTTTGCGGGCGGGTCTAGTACACACCCGATAAGCACTGCAGTCACATTTTGCCAATAGAAACATCAATAAGTCATTAAGGACTCATTTGACCTCGATTTTGGGCATGTAAACAGCCATTTCGAAGTTCTTGACAAGCACTATAGTATTACAGGCACTAGACATGACAAAATAATAGTTAGTTGACATAAAGTAGGCATTGAGTATTGATTTACCATGATTATTTGTATTCTTACATGCTTCCGTTTCATCACCGTTTATATTATTGCTTGTATTACTCAAGAATAATGAATATTGATTTACTATAGTAGATAACACACAGATAAAGATATATACAAGTTCAAGTTAAAATTTTTTGAAGAGCTTATCTAATTGCGTATATAATACATGCACACAATAGCCAACTCAAAGAAAGATTATTGTTTGGTCATTATATACGACATCGAATACTTGTGTGGGTAATGCAAGTGGGAGAACCTTAGTGTGTGATAACAGCCCAAAGTAAGATTACCACCACTATAAACCCATATTGCATTACTCTCATCAAATAGTCTAACGGCGAAACAAGAATTAAAATGCGTAGATTTGTGTGGCCCATGCGTGTGGCAATCGGCCTAAAAGAAGGTTGTCATATGGCCAGGTCATTACATATATTATATGGCCGATATATATAACTTTAAACTTTGGGATCAATCTTATAAAGGGGCAATCGGCCAAAGGAAGGTTGTACTCTTACATAGGACCTAGACTTTAAGGTATTTATATTGTGTCAGTACAATGTTGGCATAAAGAGACACAACTTATTCCGAAAGTTTAGCTGACAGCTCTATCGGTCAGACTTATTGCATTTTCTGAAATTCAATTTTTGTGGCTATTATAATAGAATTTTATTAAACACAATATTTATGTTAAATTGAAGAGAAATTATATGCTTATGTAGTCTTATTTTTTCTACTATCAGTAAATGCATTTTCGATTTCTGCAAGCCTTAATGACATTTCTGTGCTGAATGGTGCAAACTTTGAGAAGTGGTGTGACCATGTTACCATCGTTCTTGGATTTATAGACCTAGCCTATGCCTTAAGAACTAATAAACCCCCTAACATTACTGACAAAAGTTCAGTAGAAGAAAAGACTAATTATGAAAAGTGAGAGAGGTCTAATAGGATATGTCTAATTATCATGAAGCACACTATTCTTATGATTATAAGGGATGTTATGCCTGATCAAGTTTGTGCTAAGAATTTTTTAACTGAAGTAGCCATTTTGCTAAATGGAATAAAGTTGAGGTCAGCCGGCATCTTAACAAGCTGGTAAATATAATAATGGCAAAGAAAATATAAGGAAAAATATTATGGAAATGTCTAATCTTGTTTCTAAACTAAAAACACTGAAATTGAAACTCTCTGAAGAGATTCTGGTACACTTCATTCTGATTTCTCTTTCTCCACAGTATAAACCTTTCAAGATTAATTATAATGCTCAAAGGAAGAAAATTAAAGTCTCATTGAGCTCATTAGTCACTGTGTTAAGGAAGAGGAAAGGCTGAAATAAGAAAAGTATGAACTTGCTCACTTAGCATTACAGGACAACACCACCAATAAGAAAAGAAAGAGAAAATGAACTAAAGAAAACAGACACCACTATAGTTACTGATTTACAATGGGAAAAGTGCAGGAGAAGAAGCTAAAGGTCACTGCGTGCTTGTTCTGCGAGAAAGTAGGCCACGTCAAGCAGGTTGCATAAAGTATCAGAAGTGGCTAATCAAGATGGGTATGTCTCATGCTTATGTTTGTTCTAAAACTAATCTAGTTTTAGTTTCACCACATGCTTGGTGGATAGATACCAATATGATTATTCACATATGCAATTCATTGCAAGATTTTCAAATCCAAAGGAGGCCCAGCCCAGCTGAGCGATACATATACACGGGCGATGGAAATAAAGTTGCAGTTGAATCTATTGGAGTTTGTAGGTTTAGATTAGATTCTGATTTTATTTTAGATTTGGATGAGACGTTATATGTACTATCTTTTAGGCAAAATCTTATTTCTATTTTATTGTTAGACAAATCTAATTTTACTGTAACTATTGATAATGAAATGATTAGTCTATTTTCTAAATCTAAAGTTGTTGGTACTGGAATCTTAATTGATGACTTATATAAATTGAATCTTTATGCTTCGTATTTTGAATCTTTGTGTGTGAATAATTTAGATACTAAGCGAACATTAATTAAAAAAAACTCTTAGAGTCTATGACAGATGCATTTAGGACACTTCTCAAAAGAGAGAATCAAAAGAATTGTGTCTAGTGGAGCTATAAGTCCTTTAGATTACTCCATCCTTTAGAGTATGTATAGATTGTATAAAAGGCAAACAAATAAATATTAGAAAGTTTGGTTCTACACAGAGTTTAAGTGTCTTGAATTTGGTGTATATAGACATCTATGACCCATTCCCTATAACTTTTTGGAATGATCACAGAGATTTCATCACTTTCACAGATGATCACTCCCATTACTTGATACATGAGAAATTTCAATCACTAGACATGTTTAAAATTCTATAAGGCTGAAATTGAAAATTAACAGAATAAAAAGATTATACCCGTTAGATCACCGTGACGGTGAGTACTATGATAAATACAACAGATCTGGTAGATGTCTAGGACCTTTTGCTAATTTTCTGAAAGAGTGTGACATTATAGCTCGGTACACCATGCTAGGGACACCTCATCATAGGTGTTGCTAAGAAACAAAACTGTACACTAAAGGACATGACTAGGAGTATAATAGCTCACACAATCCCTTACCAGAGTCATTATGAAGTGAAGTCTTAAAAGACAATTGTCTACCTCCTTAATAGAGTACCTAGTAAAATAGTAGTTAAAATCCCATATGAGTTGTGGACTGGGAAAACTCCCAGCATTATGCATCTCTATGTTTGAGGTTGTCCAGCTGAAGCTCGACCTTATATGCCATATAAGAATAAGCTGGACTCTAGGACAGTTAGATGCTTCTTCGTTGGGTTTCTGAAAGGTCTAGAGGCTTTAGATTTTATCGTTCCTACACTAAGAACATAATAAAAATGAATAATGCTAACTTTATTGAGGTTCTTCAGAACAGTGGAAGTCAATTACATAAGGATTTCACATTTGAGGAAGAACAGTTTGTTATATCATTGACAACTATTCTAAATGATGAAGTAATTATTCCACTTTAGCATGAAAACACAGTTGTGCCTAAATCGGGTACAAATACAGTTTACGCTGAACTAGATCCTGTCGATGAGGTAGAACCTAAAAATTCTCAACCACAAATGCCTAAGAGATCAAATAGGGAGAGGAGATTATCCATTACAAATCACTATATAGTTTATCTCTAAGAGCATGAGTTTAACATAGGGTTAGAGAATGATCTCACATAATTGAATGAGGCCAAACTCAGTGTTCACTCCTCTAAGTGGTCAGATTTCATGAAAGATGAGTTAAAAGCTATGACGGATAATAACATTTGGGATCTAGTAGAGTTCCCTAAAGGAAAAAAACCGATTGGTTGTAAATGAGTGTTCAAAATCAAGCGGGATTCGAAAGGCAATGTCAAAGATATAAGGCACGTCTTGTCACAAAGAAATTCATTCAAAGAGAGGGCATTGACTATAAAAAGACTTTCTCTCCGCTTTTCATGAAGGATTCTTTTAGAATTATCATGACACTAGTGAATCATTTCGCCCTAGAGTTAAATCAAATTAATGTTAAGACTGCTTTCCTCAATGGTACCATTAAGAAGCAATCTATATGGTGCAACCGAACAATTTTGAAGCCAAAAGTTCACAACATCTAGTTGCAAATCAAAGAAATTCATTTATGGTCTAAAGTAAGCATCCTATCAAAAATGGTATTTGCAATTTGCTCAAATAATATTCGACTTTGGTTTCAAAAATAATATAACTGATCAATACTTTTATTACGAATTTAAAAGGAGTAAACTTATATTTCTTGTGTTGTATGTGAATGACATTCTATTAGCAAGTAACGATATAAATTTTCTACTAGAAATTAAGAGATTTCTCTCAAAGAATTTTGAGATGAAAGATCTTGCAGACGCTTTTTTTGTGATAGACATCTAAATTTAATGTGACAAGACACGTGAAATATTAGGTTTATCATAAAAGGCCTATACTGATAAGGCGCTAGATAGATATGCATGGAGAATTGCTTTCCGGATGATACACCTGTCACTAAGGGAGATAAGTTGAGTCTACTCCACTATCCCTAGAAAGACTTACAGAAAGAGCAAATAAAATACATTCCATATGCATCAGCAGTTGAAAGTGTGATGTATGCTCAAGTTTGTACTCATTCAGACATAGCATATGCCATTGGCAAACTTGGCAAATACATGTTTAATCCTAAGAGTGATCACTGGAAGGCTGCCAAGAAAGCAATGCGATATCTATAGAGGACAAAAGACTACATGCTTACTACAGGAAGTCTGATCAGTTGCAGCTGATTGAATACACATATTTAAATTTTGTTAGATTTATCGACAATATGAAATCTATTTTAGGTGATGTCTTTCTGATGGCAGGAGCGGTTTCCTGAAAAAGTGTCAAGCAGACACTTGTTACTTCATCTTCGATGCAGGCAAAGTTCGTTACTTGTTATGAAGCTTCGAATCAAGCTATATGGCTCAAAAATTTTGTTTCTGTGCTTCAATTGGTGGATTTAGTCGAAAGTTATTACAACTATACTGTGATCATAGAGTTGCAAAGCCCTTCTGCAAAAGTGACAAGAGTTCAAAAAGGTCAAGGCACATCAATATCAAGTTTCTTATCGTTAAAGATAGAGTTTGAAATAACATTGTGTCTGTTTACAGTATTGGTATTAATTTTAACATTGTAGATCCACTCACTAAGAGTTGCCACCCAAAACATTCCTGGAGCATGTTGCTCATATGGGGATGGCTAGTCCTGATGATTTCTTGGTTTAGTGAGAGTGGATAATTTTGTTTATGCAACGGACACTATTTCTCAATGAACCATGCATCTGTATTTTGCGATTTTGACAATTGAATAATAATTGCCATTCCTAAAATTCTCTTTTACGCATTTGAGTTTGTCAAATTAGCAGTTAGACTCGTTAGAATTATAATATTAGACTCGTTGGAGTCATAAAGTGAAAACCCATTGAAATGTGTTTTATTTGATCAGAGGATATTTCCATGCCACACATCCACATTTGATTTATGTCGTTAAGGGTTCTGAAACTTGTGATGTGGAAAGTCCTACCTTAATTATGAGAAGGTAACTGTCGTTATGTTCGGTGTCAGGGCACTTAATGAACTAGATTGATTTGAAACACTGATTTTGTTGGCGATTAAAGTTTTGGTACCATAAGATCATGTATATTTAAATATCCTTCCAGTATGTCTTGTTGGCTCAAGTGAGAGATTGTTATACTTATTGGATTAGAGTCTAAATTGATTTGAGCCTACACAAGTCTAATTGGATATTATACACTCGCCTCTATAAGCCTGTTCTTTGACCCGTTTAAGAATTGATCAAGTCTAATAGTTTGGATCTAGACTCGTTTCAATTACACTTAGTCATGGGTGTATTTAAATATGATGTGGAACTCATCTACACATTTGGAACTCGTGACATTAAGGGTTTAGATCTATGATGAGTTGAATTAAGATTCCTTAATACTATATATATCATGTGTAGGATTCCCTCTCCACCATCATGACCTAATATCTCTCTTGGAGGCTCTCATCTCCTCTGATCAAGGGGGAAAAAAAAACTTGCTGCTTGGAAAGAAGAATCCCCTCCATCATCTTCAAGTGTTTGAGATCGTGCCACCTTCAGCATCACCTTCGTGATGAAATCAATATGCTTAAAACCCTCTTTCCTTTTGATCTTGATAAAGAAGCTATTGCATGCGTGAGATCGTGTTTGAATATATAATACATAGATCAACAGTTCGAACCCTGGAATAGGGTGGTTGTCACGTCTGGGGTTTACCCCCAGCTCTTGGTATGGGTTAGCTTGTTCACCTATAGCCCATATTATTACCCGCCACTTGCTGCCGATCTCTCAAAGGGTCTTGAATCATTGTAATTCCGACCATCATGGGCATACCGGCCGCAGCTTGGTGGGTTGCTCCGGCAACCCTTTCCTTTTCGTTTGTCCTTCGGCCGTCCAGTTTGTGCATATCCCCTAGTACTTCGGCAATTAATTTTATTTGGCCGTAAAACACTTTACCTAGTGAGGAATATGATCATGGTTGACGTCTACCCTAACAAAGTAATTTGCAAGGATGACAAAGAAACAAAATAACTTGGGATCCAAAACTATTGAAATAAGTAGAATGCATCAAGCTCTCTACTCTAGGGCCATTGCTTTGTTCACGCTTGTGTAATGACTATAAATTCACTGGAACAAAACTAGAGTTGCGTAGTATTTCCATGCTAACTGTTTAGGCAGTCTCCAGTCAATAATGTTGCCAAAATCCACAAGATTCAAGGTTTAACAACCAAAAGATCCGTACTCCTTAACTTAACTACGAGATACCAATGACAGGAACTTTCAACATAGAAGCTAGCAGTAAAGCCATCACTCTCTTCAACACCGGAGAGTTTCTCCTCAGTATTGAGATTGAGATGTTCAAACTTTCTGCTCTTCAGATCGTAAAGCGCTAGCTCCCTCCCCTCCTTCCTCCCCTTCATCTCCATCAACACACTCTCATCTTCCATGATCGCCAAAGAAGCGACAGGAGAGCAACTCAACGGTGAGAAGTCAATGCTGCACTTCTTCACCCACAAGCCTTTCTCGTAGCCCTCGAGTATCCATGTCCACAAGGTAATTCCTATAGAAACCCACCGTCACCTACTGGCGATAGTTTCCCTCTCAAACTCAGCAGTAAAGGATCCTTTGGAACGAAGCAGTGTGAGGCCGGAGAAGGGAGCACAGACCACTCCTCCACTGTACCCGGCTATTCTGTAGTACGGCAGAAAATAGAGAGCCCCGTCGACAAAGGCTGCATCATCGTAGGCTAGATAGAACGGAGGATCACCCACCTCTCTCCAATTTCTCCAGCAGACACTGTGCGCCCTTGCTCTCAGACTGAAGACCTCCTCTCCCGAACCCCATAGTAATCAGATTTATGGCGGAATAAGATTCACAGATCTTCGTATTCCATTTCCCCGTGGAAGGCACGCAGCCGAATACTACTAGATATGGAATCCGCTCGTCGTAAAAAGTCCCCTTTTCCGGCAGCGCATTCACATCTCCGGTCACGGGATTGCAGATGTAGACTCCGTTGAGCCTCGTCTTCCTAAGCGTCCATGCACACTAATTCCAGACAAGAAGGAATACGAAGTTGTTAAGGAAGTTCTTTTTTCAGGGTCTCGGTGCTGGGCTTCTTTGTTGTCAACGGTGTAGAAGCAGGGAGATTGAAGGAGGTGGTCAAGGAGACGGGGGTTTTGTTTGATCGCTGACGATAAGATAAGATTTGCAGAAGATGGGATCGGAGATGAAAGCATACCATGACTCGCAGACTCAGCGAAAATGCAGTCTTCACGAGGAGACGAAGGAGAATGTCGATGATGTCAGTGAGGAGAAGACTAAGATCAGAGCTCTTGGGTTTCTTGTTGCTGGAGTTCTTTGTGAAACCAGTGGCGTTTTCTCTCTTGCTTGCCATTGATCTCTTGCTGAGAGTTTAGATTGAGAGGGGAGAAGAGGACTCTTCTTAGGTTTCTTAATTTATTGTGGGAGTATCTGAATCCCATGGATATACAGCTCCGGCGAAGATGATGATGCTCTTAAAGGAGTGCGAGAGTGAGTGGGAGTGGTCTCTTGCTGGCCAAGGTTCCTGGTTCAGTACAGTTTACTGCAAATTTAACAGCTGGAACATGAGAGGAGCAAGGACTTCCCAAAGCAATACGACTGAAGTAAAGAAGAGCTATTTAATCAGCAAACTATAGCTTGAATGAAAGGAAAAAAAAAATGGTGAGAACTCAAACAAATAGATGAGAGAGGGTGATTAGGAAACTATATCATCAAAGAAGTTGATTAAGAAGAGCAAAAACTTCCTAGTTATCTCCCTCTGTGTTGGAAAATGATATATGAAATACTGCTAAGCTATTTAAATTAAACTTTCAAGAAGGAAGGAACTTCTCTAATTTGATCGAGGCGTGCGGAGCACTATCCTTAAGAGTAGATCGCGCCTCTCTGAGAGAGTATCTCGGTGCAGCAGGTTGATGGCGGCCTACCCTCCAGGATTCAACGATCGCTGGCCCTGCAAGCGTGCACTCGCAATGCACAGGCCCTCGAACAGCTCGGTTTTTGTTTCCTCCAGAGATGCAGGGAAGAACTGAAGAGTCTATGAAAATTTCAGAGGAAGAGGAGGATGGTTGAGTTCTGTTTTTGATAGCAGAGAATAGATCCTTTATAAAGGGAGTTTATCATCATTAGAAAATCTTTGGGAAGATAAAAAATCCTTGGACAGAGAACCAATCTTTCCTTGTGCAGAGAAAGCCTCGGGAAGAGCCACTGCAATGACAGGACAGGACAGGGAAAGATACGAATCTCAACAGCTATCTTTGACCCAAATATTATGACAGGATTTGAAAAGATTTTATTTTAATTTTAAATCCAAAAATAAACCCAAATATTATGACAGGATTTGAAAAGATTTTATTTTAATTTTAAATCCAAAAATAAAATTGGCAAAACTTAACCCATTCGGGCACACCCGCGAGGCTCTGAAACCCGGATTTGCACCCCCCTGCGCGTGCGATGCGGGCGCACATGGCATTAAGGTTTTCTGGATCCGGTAACCCAATTTCCTTCACTGGGCCTCAATGGGCTTGTGTGCTCGCGAGCACCCCCTGGTTTCTAGCCCACACAACCCATCATGAAAGAGACTCCATATATAAACACTAAGGAGTTCTTATCCTATCCAATGTGGGACTAAAGGAACTTGGCTTAATTTTGAAATACCCTCAAAATGCTAACAATCCCCCACTATTTCAAAATTAAACGAAAGGATAGTAGGAACGAAAGAGAAGAGGAGGAAACATAAGAACTCAATGCATCAATAATGGTGACTTTTGGTCTATGAACCACTACCTAGGATATGTAGGTGTGTCCCACAGGAAGTTGGTGAAACATAAAGTTTCTATGAACCAATCTTCCTAATTATGGATCATTGACCTACAACCCACATATCATTCAAAGAACCGAGCTGTTCAAAACGGGTTGGCGCGAATCGGCCATGCGCCCTGCCTGGATATTCATGAGTGCTCTAGAGAATATGTCTACATTCTCATAGGAAGCGGCCCACTTCCACACTCATATAGGTGGATCCATCAAGTGTGCATTGCAATTAAACACACCACCCAATAAGGGCTATGGTAATCCATTAAGAGCTAATACTCATCCTTTGCACATTGCAATTTGCACTATCTACTCACATAGGAAGGGACTTCTCAATAATAAAATAATGATAGTGCATCTCCAAGTCAACAAATGATTTGTTATTACCCATATGAACCTACTTCATGAGTTCATCAATCACATAGGTTGGGTTACTATCATTTTGACTCTTTGTTATAGAGATGAGTCCCATTCCCCTCGATGTATTCTCCACTAGTTTTCTCCCTAGTGGTTTGGTAAATGGATCACTTATATTAAGCTCTGACCTCACATAGTCAAGAGATATGATCCCATCATCTAGCAGCTGCTTTACAATTTTATGTCTTAGGCGAATATGCCTACTCTTACCATGTATATTTTATTCTTAGCTCTAGCAATAGTAGCTTGGTTATCACAATGAATAGACACAGACGGAGCTGGTCTCTTCAAATTGGTATATCAATTAAAAGATTCCTGAGCCATTCAGCCTCAGTACCTGCCTTCTCTAAGGCAACAAATTCAGACTCCATAGTGGAGCGAGATGTGACGGTTTGCTTGGATGATTTCCAAGACACCGCACCCCCACCAAGTGTGATCACATATCCACTTGTAGATTTTAACTCATCAGAGTCAGAGATCCAGTTAGCATCTAAGTATCCCTCTAAAACAGAAGGAAAGCCACAATATGTCAAACTATAATTAATAGTTCCTTTTAGATACTTTAGCACTCGATATAATGCTGTCCAATGGTCCTTATTAGGACAGTGAGTGTAACGACTAAGTCGTCCCACGGCATAAGCAATGTCAGGTCGTGTATAGTTCATCAAGTGCATTAACTACCAATGATTTGTGCATACTCAGATTGTGACACACTTTGTTCTTTATTCTTTCTTTAGTGAATGCTACCATCATAAGGTGTGGAAACAGGAGTGCAGTCAAAATGATCAAATCTCTTCAGCATTCTTTCTATATAGTGTCCTTGTGAAAGCATGATATGATCAGAATCTCTAGTTATTTTAATTCCTAAGATCACATCAACTTCACCCATGTCTTTCATATCAAAATTAGAAGATAAAAATAATTTGGTGTCATTTACAATTTCTAAGTTTGTACCAATATAAGCATATCATCAACATATAAACATGATAACACCAACATTATCTTCAAATTTAGTATAGATACATTTATCAGCATCATTAATCTGATAACCATTGGAAACAAGAACACTATCAAATTTATCATGCCATTGTTTGGGTGCTTGTTTTAAACCATATAAAGATTTTACAAGTTTGCAAACTTTATGTTCATTTCCAGTTGTCACACAACCTTCAGGTTGGTCCATATATATTTCTTCTTCCAATTCTCCATTTAAGAATGCAGTTTTAACATCCATTTGATGTATCCAAGCTTATGAATAGATGCTAAAGCAAACAACACTCTAATAGATGCAATTCTAGTCACAGGAGCAAATGTATCAAAATAATCAAAGTCTTTCTTTTGAGTGTATCCTTTAGCAACCAATCTAGCTTTAAATTTATCCAAAGACCCATCAGGTTTCAGCTTTCTTTTAAATATCCATTTGCAGCCAATAGGTTTTGCACCTGGTGGTAAATCAACAAGTTCCCAGTGTGATTTGATAATATGGATTCTAATTCATTATTAATAGCCTCTTTCCAGAATGGAGCATTCGGAGAAGAGATAGCCTCTTTATAAGTTAGAGGGTCATCATCAATAAGAAATGTAAAGAAATCTTTACCAAAGTCAGATTCTTTTCTAACTCTTTTACTTCTTCTTAGTTCAATCTCTTCATTATCATCAGATTCTTGTGCGTGACTAGATGATGAAGCATGAGATGGTTTATCAACATGGGTTTTTAATGGAAAAACATGCTCAAAGAATTCTGCATTTTTAGTTTCAACAATAGTGTTAATCTCCATAACATTATTATCACTTCTAGTCACAAGAAACCTATATGAAGCACTATGTTGGGCATAACCAATAAACATGCAGTCAAAGTTTTGGGTCCTTTTCTTTCTTTTGGTTCAGGTAGAAGAACTTTAGCTAGGCACCCCCACACTTTTAAATAGTTTAAGTTTGGTGCATGTCCTTTCCAGATTTCATATGGAGTTATACCGGTTTTCTTATAGGGTATTCTATTTTGAATATGACAAGTAGAGAGTATAGCCTCCCCCCACAGATTCAGAGGTGCACCAGAACTTATAAGCATAGCATTCATCATATTTTTTGAGTGTTCTATTTTTCCTTTCAGCAACACCATTAGATTCAGGTGAATATGGAGGGGTAGTCTCATGAATTATGCCATGTTGTTCACAAAATTCATTAAATTGTTTAAGTTCATATTCACCACCTCTATTCGATCTCAATCTCTTTATTTTCTTATTTAGTTGATTTTCAACTTCTGACTTATATTTCAGAAACATTTCAAAGGCTTCATCTTTGGATCTTAATAGATAGACTACTGTATATCTAGAACAGTCATCAATAAAAGTGATATAGAATCTTTTACCACTCTAGTTAAGTTATTTTTAAGGTCACCAAGATCACTATGAATAAGCTCAAGCAATTCAGATTCTCTTTGTACACTTTTACATGATTTCTTAGTGGATTTAGATTCAACACATATTTCACATTTGTCATGATCAGATATAGTTACATTATGCAAGAGACCTATATCTTTCATTTTCTTAATGTAAGAAAAACCAACATGTCCTAACCTACCATGCCAAAGATCACAAGAGTCAATCATGTAAGCAGAAGAAGTAGATGCATTTTCATTCATGATTTCAAGTACATTCAGCATAAATAAACCCTGACTACAATACCCTTTATCAACAAATTGTTCATTCCTAGTCATTACAATTTTATCAGATTCAAAGCAGACCTTAACTCCAGCTTTTCCAAGAAGGGAAACAGAAATGAGGTTCCAACGAATCTCAGGAACATGAAGCACATCTGTAAGAGAAAGGATCTTTCCTGAAGTGAGCTTGAGAAGCACCTTTCCCTTACCCACAACGGGTGAGGGCCTCGAATCGCCCATGAACACTTGTTCACCATCATCAACAGAGGAGTAAGAAGAGAAAGCTCCTCTGTCGGCACATATATGTCGGGTTGCCCCGGATCAATCACCCAATTCTTATTATGTGCAACCATGTTCACTTCAGAGATTACAACAGTAATAATGTCACTCTCAACCAGGCTAGCTTGTGGTTTGGATGGAGCCTCACGAGTCTTCCGGAACCTACACTGTGCTGAGTAGTGTCCGGTTTGCCACACACAAAGCAGTTTCCTTTCTTCTTGAAAGAGGAGTTAGGGTTTCTTTTCATCTTAGGATTCTCATTTGGTTTGAAGTTTGGCTTATGAAAATGTTTCTTTGGTTTAAAAGGCTTGCTTTCAATTATATTTGCCTTGGAAGTAAGTTCCTTGGCCCTTTCAGTTTTCTCTCTTTCTTTATTTTTCTCTTCAATTCTAATATGAATTATTACATCTTCAAGGTTCATTTGTTTTCTTTTATGCTTCAGTTCTTTCTTATAATCTTTCCATGATTTGGGTAGTTTTCAATTAGGGCTCCAGCAACAAAGGATTCGGGTAGGGTGATATTTTCATTTTAAGATCATCAATTAGAACATGGTATTCATGAATTTGAGAGGAAATATCTTTTTCATCAGACATGACAAAATTCAGAAAATTTCCAATAGCAAATTTTTGAGTTCCAGCATCTTCAAGAATGTATTTCTTATTAAGACTTTCCCAAATTTCAGTTGCAGTTTTATAAGGACAGTACATCAAACAGTGCATTACTAAGTGTGCTGAGAATGATGTGTCTACAGATTTTGTTGGCCTTTTCCCAGTTTTGCAATTCTTTTTCTTTATCTGGTTTAGGATCTTATAGCAAAAGCATAACCAGTTACATCAAGTGTGGACATAACCTTTTCTTGCCATCTTTTATAGTGGGTTCCATTAAATGGTTCAATCCTTGATATGTCAGGCAGGCAGAGACTTAACATTAGTAAGCAAACCATAGCAGTATCCATATCTACTCTTAAGATTGTTGGAAAATGATATATGAAATACTGCTAAGCTATTTAAATTAAACTTTCAAGAAGGAAGGAACTTCTCTAATTTGATCGAGGCGTGCGGAGCACTGTCCTTAAGAGTAGATCGCGCCCCTCTGAGAGAGTATCTCGGTGCAGTAGGTTGATGGCGACCTACACTCCAGGATTCAACGATCGCTGGCCCTGCAAGCGTGCACTCGCAATGCACAGGCCCTCGAACAGCTCGGTTTTTTGTTCCTCCAGAGATGCAGGGAAGAACTGAAGAGTCTATGAAAATTCAGAGGAAGAGGAGGATGTTGAGTTCTGTTTTTGATAGCAGAGAATAGATCCTTTATAAAGGGAGTTTATCATCATTAGAAAATCTTTGGGAAGATAAAAAATCCTCGGACAGAGAACCAATCTTTCCTTGTGCAGAGAAAGCCTCGGGAAGAGCACTGCAATGACAGGACAGGGAAAGATACGAATCTCAACAGCTATCTCTGACCCAAATATTATGATAGGATTTGAAAAGATTTTATTTTAATTTTAAATCCAAAAAAAATTGGCAAAACTTAACCCATTCGG
>JAVJIF010000678.1:0-148182 GCA_038442645.1 Agave tequilana | reverse complement strand
AGGTACTAGTCTCATGGAGCCGTAACCTAAGCTTGTACAATGTCTTTCCAACTTTAACTCGTTATGCTTCCTTTACTTGCTAGCTGATTATTCATAATACTGTATCAACTCTCATACTCTTGTCTCTTATGCCACTTGGCTGTAACCTGATCATTTGTTTGGGAGGTCCTGACTCTCTTGAATTTGTATGTTCAGGTTCCGGAGCTTGGATTGAAGTGGAGCCTTCCACAGAAGATCAAGCTTTCTTTGTAGAGCAGGCCGACTAGTCTTGGTTTCTGTTGTACCAGACTTTCCTTTTTTGCTCGCGGGATCTTTCTTTAGCTCGTGAGCATCTTGTGTTCATATTGTAAATTATACTTTTGGACTTGGCTGTGATATAAGATACATGTATTATGTAATAGTATATCACACTCTGTGATAACTTTGTAACTTGTACTTCTCATGTTGGCATATGAATGAATACCACGCTTTGTCGTACTCTGATTCTTGCTTGTACTAATGCTTAGCGTATATACGTGAGGGTATTTCTGACCTGCGTATAGACGTCGCAGTGACGTCCCCGTACCCGTGGGATCGGGGCGTTACAAGCATCTCCAACCAACTCACAAGTCCGAGCTCCCCCATGGCCACGACCATGCACTTCTTTTGCATGTGTTCATATGCATGGATGGGTATGTATATAAAGGTATGTATGTATAACATATGCTTGGAGGCATGCATAAGTATGTGTAGGTGTAGGTACTAGTGTAGTATGTGCACGTTTGTATTTGTATATCAACGTGTGTGCATGGTTGCGTGTTACATCGATTTCGGACCCGTTTGGTGGGACCCGAACCCGTTGCAGGAGATCCGGACCCGATTCAGATTGGTGTTCGTTATGGATCCGATACACAGGCAACTCGAAAACTGACTCATGGGCTGATCCAAAGATCAGTACTGGTTTGTGCAGTGAAGATCAGACGGCTATTCGGTTCCGAAAATGCGTCATTTCATGTGAGTGTTTGTTCTCACGTCTTTTCTTTATTTACTGTTGCCAGTAGTGTTCATATCTTTATTCGTATCATTTCATGTTATTATATGACATATTTTACCAGTATGGATACCCATGTCACTTCATATCACATCATGATTGTACACCTTATGTATTTCATTGATATGAGTATTTATTGGCGTCATTTTATGTATTAGTAATTCATCGTTGCTTGGCCTAGTATTGTTATACTCTAAAGTGGACTTGATTTCATATCTGACTTAATTGTGATAATCTTAGAATGATACTGAAAGTTACTGGGAAAGTATCGTTGACCGTAACACTGTACAGTCTTATTGTTCATCGTATACACGGTTATTGTTACCGTTCACTGTCATTGATATTCTTTACCGTGTATACGATTACTGATTGACGTTACTGTACTCTTATTGTTACTGTCGCCATATCGTCCCAGTGTTCTAGATAATATGGACATTGACTGATTTAACTGAATTGAATAGATAATAAAGTAATTGAACAACTTACACCGGGATTGGGAAAATTGATGGAGGACAACGTCTGTATTTTGGGTGGACCTAGGATACAAGTTGCGCAGCCGACTGAGGGTTCCACTATAGGGTTCCTGGGGGATGACTGACATCCCATCTGTACTGTTACTGTTCCACTGTTTTCACAGTGAGATTACTATTACTGTTACTGTTACTGAGTACCTAGCGGTACGACCTGGTTCAGCGCTAGGAACTGAGGCCGTGATCCGGGTATGTATGAGACCCACCTAAAGCACGGATAATATCTCCAACCAATCAGTTTCAATAACATAGGACACTGATTGACACGTGTAGTAGGCGTAGTATAGGATGCGCCTTTACATGTGGCAATTGGTGTTCGCTGACATAATATGTCAATGAACTGTTAATGCATTGTGACTGACCTTAATCACCTTATTACACATATATATCACTATAATAGACATATGATTGTAACCATGACCAATTTTATATACCAGATTAGTGATATTGCTAGGATACACATCTAGATATTAGTTGTTTATTTACAGTTATTTTACTTGTCTTTATCTGCACGCTTATTTATGCTATTGTTATTCAGTTGTTTATTTATCATGTTATTTAGTGTTTTCAGTTAGCTGTTATTATTTTATGCACATTGTGATATGCACGAGTTCTCCTCTTTACCACACACTCACCAGGTCACTTTCTGACGATCCTGGATTTGCACGTCCAGATATTGGACGCTTGTTTCTATTGTGCAGGTGTTCGATGAGACTGTACGTTTTGCGAGGAGCTGGACACTCTCCATTTTATTCTGGTATTCTTACCTCTTTTTATTCCTGTTCCTATATTTTTCTTGATTCATTCATATCAGATTCACTCTTTATTCCAGTGCTTTTTATATGATATCATGCGTGGATGTTTATATGAGATATTGCAGTGATTATTGATTAATCTTGGTTTAGAATTATAGCTTGTTCAGGTTACTTTAGGTTTAGCGTATATACGTGGGGTATTTTTCTTGTGTATATACGTCGCCGACTCTCGTCGCGACTCCGTTTCTGTGTATTTTGGGAAGCGGGGCGTGACATATTGCGTCCCTTCTTACATGAAATTTCCAGCACTAAATATCAGCATATAATAACTAAATAATTTATAATGGTATAGCATCCCCTTGACATATTTCTACTTCAACCCTAAGTAGCTGTGAGAGATCTGAACCAAAATTTAGCATATAAGTATGTTCCTTGTACGACTAATTACAGTACTATTAAGAGCTAGAGGTTAAACATAAAAATAAATTTGAACATTATTCTGAACCAATACTGTGTTGACCTTCTAAAGTGGTGCCAGCAAGTTCAATATCTTGAAAAGATATATGGGGATTCCTGAAGGTATACATATAATGTTGCATTTCCTGCAATTACATCATTACAGATTATTCTCTCCAAAAGTTACATCACATATTATCAAACACTAGTTCAAGTTCTTTACGTGCATTCATATTCTTTGTATCAGTCCTAAATAATTTCTGTATAATCTGAGCAAATATTAAACCAAATATGTCAATCTTTACAGTATCTCATCTAGCTTTTAGTCTGAAATCTTAAACCAAAGAAGTCCCACATGTGGCAGGATTAACAACCTGAAATCTGCTTTATGCTTTTAGTCTTCCTTTTTATTTTCTTTTTGAGGAATTTTATTCTTCTACTAGGCCAACTGCTTTAGATTCTTCTTTGGAATTCTGCTGCATCACCTGTCATCAATCAACTCAGCACAAATGGAACACTCTTAGCTTTAGATTAATCAAAACCATTTACTACTTTCTTTTGCTTCCAGAAGGAGACTTCTTAGACCTTGTAGCAGCCTATGGTATCTTGATGTCAAACTTTTTGTAGGTCATCTTTTTTTATTTGGAATTTGTTGAACCATTCCAACACGAACAACCTGATATCTGAGACATGAAACTGGAAACTATTAAGGAATGGCTACTTTTTATGGAGACATCTAGTAGTATTTGTTTGATTTAGTTGTTGGCTTATCTTATCTTATTGTAGTTTGATTTAGTTGTTGGCTTATCTTATCTTATTGTAGTTTGTTTTAGTTGGTTATTATTGTTGGTTGGTTTTATCCCATATCGGTTGTGATGGGATCTTTCCATTGATGTAGGCCTATTTAAGGCCAAGACTAGTATTGTTATTTTCAGTGAATGATTGATAAAGAAAATTGTTGTTTGAGCATTTTGAGTAGCCTGTATGCTTCGGGTGAGAAACCCTAGGGAGAGATTCCCAAACCCTATCTTGGGAGAGAAACCCTATGTTGAGATTTCCTAGAATTCATCCCCCATCATTTTGGTATCAGAGCTAAATCCTCCTCTTTTTCACTTCTTCCACAAAATCCTAGCTTCCTCAAAAACCTTTTTTTTCCTCCACCAAAACTTCCACAACTTCCCAAAACCCTAGTTCTTGAAAATAAAAAAAAAACCTAGATCTGAAAAAAGAGAGATTTTTTTTTTTTGGATTACTGTTCCGTGAACAGTAACCACCCTATTACTGTTCACGTGAACAGCAACCCTCGATTACTGTTCACGTGAACAGTAAACAGCCATTACTGTTCACGTGAACAGTAAACCCCCGATCACTGTTCACATGAACAGTAACCCCAGTTCCGTAAATCTCCCTCCCCCCCCCCAAAAAAGAAAAGCCAAAACTCGCCCGTTCGGAATCCGTTTTGAGCTCTGTTTGAAGCATTGGGATCGTGACAGAGCCCCAGAGCTACTAGATAGATTTTCGCAGCCTTCAAGCAGCAGAGACGACCTCCACAATCCTATTTGGTGCTGCTATAAGTCCTGCCACAGTCCGATTTGGGTCCAGTTCAAGCCTTTGAAATTCTTGGGTAATTTTTGAGCTTATGCACTGAAATTTTCCTTATGGGATTTTATTTTTGTGGTTAATATATTCATACTAATGGTGATCCAAAGGAAGTTGAATGGAAAATGTATGCGGCTATCCCGACTTTTCGTGATTTTTATGACCGTTACGGTTATGAAGACTGGGAGAGCAATCTTGAAACTTTCTTTAATTATTTTTCTCTCACATCTGAGCAAAAGTGTCTTTATGCCCGAATGAAGTTGGTGGGAGAGCCATATTATTGGGTAGAGAACAATCATAAGTTATGTCGATATTGGTTTCTCTTGCAAGACTTTCTTCGCGCTCGTTATGCTCCACTCATTTCTTCATCTGAGTCAGACTATAAAGAGCACAATGTTGAGTAAGAGCCCGAGAGCTGGTCAATCACAGATCTCTGCAATAAGATTCGGGTGGCCGTAGAAAAACTTGCAGCAAGTCAGGCTGCAAAGAGGGACACAGATCCAGAGCCTTTAGTCCTTGTTGAGCCTGTCGTTCTCGAGGAGGCAGGGTCAGAAGTTGTTACTGAGTTGGAGCACGGGCTAGAACAAGATAATGCAGCTAAAATAGAGCCAGAACCAGTAGTTGTTGATAAACCCGAACCAGAGCCAAAGATAGAAGAGTCTCTTCCTCTTGTAAAGAACTCAGTAGATCTATTAGCGGAGCTTGCCATGGAGCTAGTGACATTCACACCAAGTATGAGGGTTTCCAGTGTCCCAAAGATCGCCGGACTTGTACGATACTTTGCAGATCTTCCTACAGGAGACAGAGTTACAGGAGGTCAGACTATTCATGGTGCGAAGTATAGTTGATTCAGTTCTCATTCTGGAGGATGTGCCTGTTTCTGTTACCTGCGCATTGCTTGAGTTGTCATCCTTTATAGCAGATCAATCACAGAAGCCAGTTCCACCTACACCGCCTTGGTTCAGCCTTGATGCACATCTGTTGGGTCCACGGTCACCACCATGGCCCGATTGAGAGTTGAGATCTGCACTCAACAGGGTCGAGTATTTCCCAACCCCGAGGGAATGATGGGGACATCTAGTAGTATTTGTTTGATTTAGTTGTTGGCTTATCTTATCTTATTGTAGTTTGATTTAGTTGTTGGCTTATCTTATCTTATTGTAGTTTGTTTTAGTTGGTTATTATTGTTGGTTGGTTTTATCCCATATCGGTTGTGATGGGATCTTTCCGTTGATGTAGGCCTATTTAAGGCCAAGACTAGTATTGTTATTTTCAGTGAATGATTGATAAAGAAAATTACCGTTTGAGCATTTTGAGTAGCCTGTGTGCTTCGAGTGAGAAACCCTATGGAGAGATTCCCAAACCCTATCTTGAGAGAGAAACCCTAGGTTGAGATTTCCTAGAGTTCGTCCCCCATCACTTTTCCTTCTTTTCTTATTGGCTCTCTCGGCTCCATCTCTTGCAGGTGACATCACTACTGTCGAAACATCAATTGGAGATAGCCAAACTATAATATCAACTGGCAAAAATTTCGAACTTGGTTTCTTCACACCTGGTGCTTCACAAAACAAATATTTGGGAATTTGGTACAAGAAGATCCCAGCTCAGACAGTCGTATGGGCTTCCAACAGAGAAAACCCACTTACTGATTCTACTGGTAATCTAACCATTGGAAACAATGGAGATCTAGACTTCAAAACAGAGCTGGTACGGTTCTCTTGTCGATCGCCTCAATGAATCTCACTAGTCCAGTTGCTCAACTCTTAGATTCTGGAAATTTTGTCTTAAAAGATTTAATCAATGGCTCTGAAAGCATAGTGTGGCAGAGTTTCGACTACCCTAGTGATATGCTTCTTTCAAGAATGAAGCTAGGGTGGAATCTCAAGACAAGGCTTAACCGATATCTTACTACATGGAAGGGCGCTAAAGATCCTTCGCTGGGGGACTATTTGTAGGGAGAAAGGAGATAGAGGAGATGGAAGAGGTAGCACAAAGATCAGAAGACAAAGGAGTAAGACGGTGCATTGAAGCAGGCTAGGTTAGCTTCCGTTCAACTGCACGGTCGACCGGTGGAGAAGGCCGGTCGACCGCCCGTCGATCGGTATGCGCGACATGCACAAGAATAGCCCGATTGACCGCCCGGTCGACAGTGGCAAAGAGCGGTCGACCGTACGGTCGACCAACTAACATGGCTTTGCTCTCGGGTTGGAGTGGTCGATCGCCCGGTCGACCGTGGACATGGGTCGTTCGACCGGCCGGTCGATCGACAGACGCGTTTTGGCTTTCATTTTGGGATTCAGATTCTTTTTCTATTTGGGATCGAATCAAATTAGGGTTTTCTAAAATTCAGGGACTCTATGACTATAAATAAGGGCTAGAGCCCTCATGTATTGCATCCCTGAAAGTTCCCTCAAGTATCCCTCTTATATTAGTTTGTATTGATTGTTGAATCAATAAAATCTCCCTCTCCCTTACCCTGAGGACGTAAATACGCTGCCGAACCTCGTTAAATACTGTGTTGATTGCTTTCTCTATTATTCTCTATTCTTGTCATGTTGGTACATCTCCGATTGCATCAGTCTCCGCCTAGTTGGTAGATTTATCAGAGAGGTTGTTGTCCTGCGCACAACAATTGGTATCAGAGCATCCCAGGTTAGTCGTGAGATCGTGTGTTGATTCCAAGAGTATCAGTTGCTGGTTGGTGGAGATCGTGTGTCGATCTCGGAGCGGCGTTGAGACTGTTTGTGGGATCGTGTGTCGATGTCAAAACAGCATATAGATTGCTCGAGGAATCAATTTGGAGGAGCAGATTACTTTGGAAACTCTTTGAGGGTTTCGCGTGGAGGTAAAGATCCTATCTTTATCTAGTTTGTTTTTATCTAACTCCGTTTGTTTCCGCATTAGTTTGAGGAATTAGTTGAGAAGATGGCTGGAGAAGGTACATCATTGGGAAAATCCATGAATCCACATCCGCTGAGGATTGGTGTGGTGAAGTTCAATGACACGAATAACTTCGGTATGTGGAGGTGTGAGGTGATGGATACGCTGGCGGCATCAAACCTCGAGGACACTCTACGGTTAAAGAAAAAGCGTGCATCAATAACTGAAGAAGATTGAGACAAGATGAACAGAACGGCGTGTGACTTGATCAGGTCATGTTTGACATAAGCCATCAAGTATCATGTGTTGCATGAGACTTGCGAAGCAGCTGTGGGAGATCCTGGAAAAGAAGTATTTGACGAAAAGCATCGCGGTTGCAATTGAAGAGTAAGCTTTATAGTTTTCAGATGCAAATAGGATGCTCCATCAATAAACACTTGAATCGCTACACGAAGCTTCTTACAAATCTAATTAATGTGGATGTGGAGATCGATGAAGAGGTTAGTAATCCTATTAAATTCTCTTCCTAGGGAAGAGTATGAGATTTTTACTCTTACATTGATAAATGAAAGAAAATCCCTTAACTATAGTGAGGTGTCGATGTTCTTGTGAGTTATGAAGTAAGGAGACATGATAGACTGTCTTCTTCGGGGGAACACAACAGCAGAGACATTGGCGGTAAGAAGCAGGAGTTTCAATAGGAAATAAAGAGATGATCAGGGAAGATCGAAGTCCAGATCAGGCTTCAGAGATCTGAAGAAGAATCACTGCGCCTTTTGTAAGGAGCTAGGGTACTGTAAAGTTAATTGCCTGAAGGTCAAGGTAAGAAGATGAAGTCAAAGATCAAGGCGAATCTCGCACAGAAGGATGAAATTGATTCAGACTCACTGGTATTCTCTCTCTCAGTTACTACTCCTACTGTTGATTACTCAGATAATACTGAGTGGATCTTGGATACTGGACCCACCTATCATTTGTGCACGAACATGGCCTGATTTTCTAGCTTTGAGAAGCTAGATGGATGCTTCACGTCATGGGTGATGATCATTCGTATAATGTGGAAGGGATGGGTATAGTCCGTATCAAGATGGATAATAGAATAGTACGAGAATTGAAGGAGGTGAGGTATGTACCTTAACTCAAAAGAAATCTTATCTCTGTTGGCACTTTAAAAACATTGGGTCTTGAGATATCTATACGAGATGATATTCTCAAGATGATTGAAGGCTCAATGGTGGTGATGAAGGGCGTCTGCCGGAACAATTTCTACTACTTGAAAGGTAATACAGTTACAGGTCAGGTGTAGATATCTAGTTCTTCAGATGATGGTTGCACAAAGGTCTGACAGGTGAAGGTCAGACAAGGAGGTGAAAGGTATTTGTAAGCTCCTGCAAAGAAGGAATCATTGGAATGTGCTGTTACCTACAACTTGGAGGGTGAACATAGCATTCTGGACAAGAAGAAGGTGAAATTCAGCACCAGTACTCACCGCTCAGAAGGTCTTCTTAATTGTGTTCACGTAAGCGTTTGGGGACCTGCTAAGACTGCATCGCTTGGAGGTCACAAGTACTTTGTTTCTTTTATTGATAATTTATCTAGGCATTATTGGATATATCCCATGAGACAAAGGTGTGAAGCCCTAGATATGTTGGTGAAAAGGAAAGGAAGAATGGAGAAGCAGACATGTAGAAAGATCAAAGAGCTACAGATTGATAATATTGAAAGATACATGAACCAATTCCTACGATTTGGCCAGAACACTGGTATTGGTACTCACTTCACAGATAGAATACATGAGTTAGTTAAGGAGATAAACCGTTCCTTACTGGAGAAGGTTCGGGGGTTATTGTCTAATGCATGATTAGACAAATCGTTTTGAGCTGAGGCGATTATATAAGCTAGCCATCTCATAAATGGAATGCCATAGGAGGTAAAGCTCGAATAAAAGTTTGGTCTGAAAAAGCTACTCAAGATCATGATTTGCTGCGAGAATTTGAAAGTCTGACATACTTCAGTGCCAAAGATGGCATGGTGAATACGCGAACAAAAAAGTTTATGGCTTTGGGTGTCAAGAGAAATATGAAAGGTTACAGGTTGTGGCACCCTAAAAATAAGAAGATCGTGTTGAGTCAGCATGTCACGTCTGATGAGACTTCAGTGTTGAAGTCTGTGGAGAGAACGAAGACCAAGGAAGTACCGCAGTGAGTGGAGGTCGATGCTACTCCATCATCTCTAATTAGTTCGGTATCAGTGGAGACTTCACCGGATGTGACACCGGGTGAAGATCATGTAGTCAGGGTTGATACTGAATAGGTTGAAGACATTGATGAGAATGTCAAATTATTAGCAGCCATAGGAACCAAGGTAAAACCACGCATCTGGGTGAAAAAGTATGAATCTCAAGCTTGTGACCGTGATAAGCTCTAGTTGAAGGCCGTTGTTCTCCATGAAGGTAGTGAAGAGGTTCATATGACTCAGCCAGATAGGTTCGCTGCTGAAGATCTAGGAACAAGTGGTTGAGCTTGATGGAGCTCATTAAATGAACGACAGTTGGCTTGACCCCTTTGACAAGGTACGTATGCAGCCGTAAAGGCGCAACCATTTGGTGATGTAACCCGTATGAAGCAATTTGGTTCTCGAGAAGCTGATTGAAATTTTACGTAGAGGTGAAGAGTTATGGCCGATTGGAACTTCATGTAGAGGTGGAGAGACTTCACGTAGAGGTGGAGTGTTGTGGCTAGTTGAATTTCACGTAGAAGTGAGGTATTGTGATCTTGATGAATAGATGATCTTCTGGTGAGAAGACAATTGAGCTGGTGTCTTCCATTATGTTTGCAAAGGGGGAAAACTTACAAATAAAAGTTTGAGGAGCTAAATTACAAGTATTCTCAAAAGATTACAAGTAGATCTCCTCAGAGATTCTGGGAAAATGTGCCGATAGGAGTCTGGTCAGCGCGCGACCACTTTGTCCCTTTGACGATGCGAGCGATGAGATTCCCTTCTCGCCTGGTTCGGGGAATCAGAGAACAGAAGGTTGGTAGAACCCTCTTGCTGCTTCTCAAAATCGCCTTCAATAAGGAATTCCTTCTCGCCTGGTTCCGGAGATTCCTTGAGAAGAAGGACGACGTTAGGGTATCAACACCCTGATTAGAGAAAGCAATTCTCTAAAAGGTCTCTGAATTTGAGAACGCGCGGTGCCTTGTGAAGAAGCCTCTGCTTGTGGAGTCCTCCCGTATGCATGCGTCTCTCCTTGATTCCTCTCCGTCTCTCTGTGTGTGTGTCTCCTTGTACCCCTGGCGGGCTATTTATAGGGAGAGCAAGGGTATAATCGTCCCCTTAAAGATATGGAAACAGATTGAACCGAATCTTGTTTGAATCTGGAAAGTAGCCTTGCTGCGAGGCTAGGATAGCTTCTGCGGAGCTAGAAAATGGCAAGTCGGTTGATCTATTTTGATTTGTTTTGATCCTTTCCATATCGTTGGGAGATTCTCCTTGATCCTCTTACTCGTTTCAAGAGAGTCAAGAGATTGCGGCAATCACCTGCCATATTTGAATCCCGATTGGATTTGATTAGATTGAATCCGATCTCATCAGGAGATTTTGATTGGTCAAAGGTTGACTATAGCAGGCCGATAGCGGAGCTAGAGGCAATCCTTAGCGAAGTCCGAAAAGAGGCTTTTCGGCGAAGCTATCAGTCAGCTTCCTGGCGATGCTCTGGATGATGCTAGCCTCTCAAACGAGGCTATCTCCTTGGGCTAATGTAATGCTAAATGCTAGCATTTTAGACCTGCTGAGGTCTGTTTAGAAACAATCCGGGTTCACTGTTCTGCTTGCTGGATCAGTGGAGTCCAAACCGCTTCCTTGTCCCTTGGAGGTGGGTGAAAACTGGTCTTCAGCTCGTCTGTCCCTTGTCTTTTGTAAATGTCAACAAGTTTAGACATCGTTCGGACCAATGAGAATCTTGTCTTTTTTAAGTGTCAACAAGACCCCCTTCAAAGTTTTCGAGAGTCTGCAATAGCTCAGACTCCGAAATACTTTGAACTGCTGTGATGGTGGTGTGGAGTATGAACGTCGCCATGATGGTTGAGTTCAGCTTCGCCTTCAATCCTGCTTTGGGATGAATTCGCCGAAGAATTGTACTGGTTCGCGAGTAGCTTCGCGTCGGGGTAGTTCCGCGCCTGGGCTTCCAAGAAATAAGTTCGCTTTGGAACTCCTGTTGCATTTTCAAAGCCAACTGCCGTGGGGCGGTTACGAGGAGGATCATTCCTTCTTTGCGCCAATCGAGAGAGATGTTCTCCGATTTGCACGTTTCCAAGGGAGGATATTCCCTTTATTCAAGGCGTCATAAGTGCCTTTTATGAGGGAGACGTTTTCTCCCTTTGCACGGTTCCAAGGGAAAACCGTCCCTTCCATCAGGGCGCAATAAATGCCTTGAATGCGCTCGTGCTTCCACGCTTGAGGTGAGAGTGCTCAGGCCATGGGGCCTATAAATAGGACACTTGAGGTCCTCTGAAGAGAAATGTTTTGCCTTTCTTCTTCTCTTCTCTTGGTTGTGAGAGATACTCAGATCTCTGAATTAGTGGGAAAACCCACTCTGGTTGTCTAACCCCCCAAGGACCAGTAAGTCTTGATCATTCGAAGACTTCACTGCTTTTAAGGAACTCATTTCCCGTGATTTAGCTTTGGCAGCTCGCTTTAGGGATTGGCTTCCCTTACTCTTCATCTTGCAATTGGCTGCTGTAGAGAAGAATTTCATCATAGCTTTCTGTGAAGCTACCATCTTGGCTTGATCAGTGAAAGATCGTTGCTTGTTAAGTCCGCTGCGCAGGCAGGACTTGGGACTTGGCTTCTTCAATAGTTGAGCCAGTCTTACCATATTGGTGAATGTTGAGACTGTTTCTCACAAGATCAGTCTGACTTTGCCGTATAGGCGAGGCTAGGACTTGGCGTTTACTGAACCAGCCCATGGTTGCCGTGCAGGCGAGGCTTATCCTCTGCTTTGATTGAAGTTGGATTACTTTGCCGCCGAAGAATCTGACTTAGTATTTTTGCAGCTCTTTCTGTGCTTGACTGCTAACTTGCTCCAATTTGCCTTGCAGCGAGCTATGCTTGCCAGTCTGGTAACTTGATGGAAGAAGCCATAAAATTGCCTTATGCTTCCCCGGTTGAAGCTTTACTTTTAAGCAGGAGGAACAATTCGGGGCAGCGAATGCGCGTCCCAGGGGCTGTTGGCAGCCTCTTATCCGAGATGATTCGTTCTGAGGTGAGGCTGGTCGCCGCTTCGTCGGAGGTGATCAGTGAGATCACTGACATCGTTGCCGACTTTCAACTTTGGTGGCCTTCGTCGGAGACGATCCACTTCAGGGGAGTGGGCCTCACACCCGTCAGATCCGTGGCATCAAAACTAGTTCCCATTATAGGTGATCTGACGTGTTGGCGGCGATAGGTTTTTATTGCCAGGCTTCAACAAAAAAATGGCCTGGCAAGACCTGCCATTTTGTGGAGAAAAATGACCGTGTCCTTGTGGCACCACTGATTACAGCCTTATGCAGGAGGAAGGCCCTTCCTGTCCCGTTGGTCTGGCCTGGGAGCAGATAAAACCGCTTGTATGCCTCAAATGATCTTGTTGGGCAACTGAATGTGTTTGTATGAAACACAACTTTGATGTAATATCAATGTACCCTTGCTTTTGAATCAATGAAAGTTCATCGTCTGATCATCTGATTTTTGTTTACTTTCACTGAGAATTTGGCCATAGCGGGGCTAAACTGCATGCGGAGTTAAGGACATAGTCCTTTCTTTGAGTGATCTTCGCGAGACTGGCATGTCAGCGCCTTTTTAGAGGGCTAAAGTAAGCCTTTCGGCTAAGTTCTTGAAGGATTGTGCGAAGTCCGCACTTTAAGCCAGGGCGAAGTTAACCCTTAGCGGAATCGAAGCAGCGCTTCTCGAGAAGGCGCTTTGGGCGGCGTTTCGAATTAATTCGAAACGGCGGCATACGCCCTTTTCGAGGTCTCGTTTCAGGCGCTGATTGGCCTATAAAAGCCCGATCGGGCTGAGCAGGAAAAGATCTCCTTTTTCAGAGAAATTTCTATCTCTTCCTCTCCTTCTTCTTCCTTCTTTGCTTCAGAGTTCTTTGAGAACCCTTACATTTCTTTGATGGCGCCCAAAAGACGAGCAGGGAAAGAAGTGGCGACTTCTGCAGCGGAGGGCGCTCCTCCTCCGGTCATCGAGCGACCGATCACCGGTAAGGAATTTTCCTGTCTGATTAGAGAGTGGTCTCCATCTTTTGGAGTCGATACTCGGCTATTAGGACGATCAAATATGATCTGTCCTTATCAGGGAACTCGTTTCCCTTCAACTTTCCTATTTTGCTTGCACCAGGGAAGTAAGAACTGAACAGTTCTTCTTTGGGCTTTCGCACGAAGCCATAACTTGGGCCATCTCCGTACTGTTTGAGGAAAAGGACTTGAATAAGTCCTCTCAGTCATGATGACTTTTGACCATAATGCCCCTTTGATGACGTCAGCCCTTAGGGCTATGTCACTTCCTGCTTTAAGCGAAGTCGGCGTTTTGGATATTTTCTGCAAAGATGCAATCTTATCCATGAAGTGAAGCTTTTTCAAAGCTATCGCCTTGCAGGCCCTGCTTGCTGGGCGAGGCTATGCCTTAGTGAATTTTTAAGCTTTCGCATCCACTTGATTGGTGAACTAATCATAGCTCATTTCTGTTTTGCAGTACATTACGCCTCCGGCCTTCAGAACAGTCTGTTCGGTGTAGCCAGTCGAGCAGGCGGAAGCATCAGCTTGCAGTTCTATGGGCAGGCTTCATTATTCAGCGAGCCGAGCTCCCTTGTACGGGATACGCTCATCCAGGAGGGTCGTCCGCAGGCCATGCGGAGAATCTTGACTACGGCTCCTCTTGAAGATATCGACCGTCAGGCTTACAGAAAGCCTGACTTCATGTTCGGGGATGCTGCACCAGATCCCGATCGCCAGCTACAGGCCGGTGAAGGCCAGTGGATCTTCCAGTTGGACGGCGAGAGATTCTATCTCCCGTCCGCTAAGCGGCATTTTGCTTTGTCTTCCTTCGCGAGCGCGACTCAGGCTCGGAAGATGGCGTGGGGCGTGAGCCTAAATGCCGAGTCTGTAAGTGTCGGGAGGTTGACATTCCAGTCCGGCTATTCGAGGGCTGGCCCTCCTCGTAGCATAATGGGGCTATACCCTGGGAAGGTATCGCGGGACCTTCCAGTAGGAGAGAACCCAGCTGCGGCGCCGATCTTTGGCACTCAGTTCTGCGAAGTTGACGGGAACTACCCCGCCACCGATTTCAGGACTCCCGGTTGGGTCCACCCTCCTAGATCGTGGTGGGCGGAGTTGACCAACTATATCCTCACTCATTTTGAGGGGGACTTAGAGAGGTTAAACCTCCATGAGGCCGTCAGGGCGACCTGCTACGGCATTGAGATGAAGGTGGCGTGCTTCTACGCCATCCTTGAGTTGTATTGCCCGGCCTCGGGGACTTTCTTCACCCCAGTTGGTGAGTTGGGCATGGCCCTGCATGAGATGCGGGAGATCTCTGCTTTGCCCTTCGGGTCTCTTCCATACGAGGAGTACTTTCCCTGTGAGGCGGAGTTGGCTATTCTGGAAAAGCAGGAGCCTGCTCTGCTCGAGACATATCGGGAATTGATGTGCCATTTGCACATTTGCTCCAGCATCCACACTGGTGGCAAGGGTAGCTCGAAGAGCTTGAAGAGCTGGGGGAACTACTTGTTCCCGGATATGACTAGTGCGCCTGAGGCAGCTCATTGCGGAGTTGCTGAAGAAGACATCTTGGCAAGGATGGAGGTGCATGCTGAAAAGGACATCGTCGTGACAGAAGAAGATGGTCCTCTCGGGAAGGGTGACGTTCTTCGGAGCTTTCATCATCAGGCCCGTCGGCCTATGTCTCGGAAGGCGTTGCTGGCCGGCTTCTTAACCATCTGGTTAAAGAAATGTGTCGTGCCTTCTTCTTCGGGTGACATCGTCCATCCGACTGTGCTGCTGCCTGCCGTTCGCTTGGTTCATGGCCACCGTCTGGGTCTTCTCCCGGCCATGGTGTGTTGTATTCAGAGGGGCCTTCGTGCACTGACGGAGGCTTTCTGCAGGCCAATGGCGTCAAGGCGAGGGAAGGGTGTCGTCCTGCCTTGTGACGGACCCAATCCTAGGGTAGGTTTACCGTACACCTACTTGATGGCGTGGTTCGCCTTGCACTGTCCCAGTTTGATTGGAGCTGGGGAAGACCCTCCGCAGGGTGTTCAAACGGCGCTTCTCCGTCGCTTTGAAGGCCGTTCGTGGCAGAAAACTTATGTGGCCGAGGCCCGTAAGTTAGTGCGTCGTTATGACGCTTATAGCCTGTTCCGTTGTTTTCCTCGCCTGCGGGGTGCAGGATACAACGAGGAATTCCGTGATGTGGAATCAGGTCGGTCTCCCATGAGTCGGGGTGTTTTCGAGTGGCTGGTCTGTATCTGGCCCTCGCATTTGCTGTACAGGAGTGGGGATACCTGCTACCTGGAGCCCTACGTCCCGAGCCGGTTTGCCCGCCAATTTGGGTATGATCAGTTGTATGTGGGCAACCCCAATCCGGACCTGGCTTTCATGGGGAGCCTCATTGATGGGGCTCGTGGTTGGCGGTTCTTTACCGCGGATGGCACTGGGGCGTGGCTACGCACGCCGCTGAGGGATCCCGGCCTTTGGACGACCCTGTGTTTCAGCCAATGGTATGCGGCTTCGAACTCCACGCCTGCTGGGTTTAATGCCAACCGTTCGGGCGTGAAGTTAATTTCTCATCGGATGAGGCAGAAGGCTTCCGATAGGATGGAGGGCAGACGGGTCCGTGTTCCTGGCATAGAGGAGTTCATCGCTGTAGATGACAGCGGGGCTTCTGATGCGGGAGCCCTTGCTTCGAGGCGGGGATGAGGGTTGATGCCCATGAAGCTGATACTCGTGAAGCCGGATCTGGTGTAGTGGGGACAGCTCCCTCACAACATGTGGAGGAAGTGGAGGAAGAGGACTCTGATGTCCACTTCAAAAGGAAGCGTGGGAGTGGATCCCGTAGGAAGTCGTCGGCGAAGAGGCCCCGTCGCCAGACTCCTATCATCGTGGTAGAGGGTGAGCCTTCTGCTGCGCCTCCTTCTGCTGCTCCATTAGTGGCTGAGCCGTTGGTTGCTGAACCGACTACTGGTAAGATTGGCCCCATCTAAAATGCCTTTAGCGTATTTTAAATAACTCATCATTTGCTTTTTGTTGCAGGAGCTGAGGAGCATGGGGAGCAAGGGGAACACTATGATCCCCTATTTGCTTATGGAGCTGCAGCTGGTTCCTTTACTCGCTCGGAGGAATCTGGAGGTGATGCGGCCGACATTGGCCCGTCAGGCGCTGGGACTTCTAAAGGAAGTCCTATGGCCTCCAGCTCTATCGGGTGGTCTGCGGAGGAATCGGCGAGCGGGCCGGCTATCCGCGTTGAGTCTGGTAAGAACTTTCCGATGGGACCCCTGGATTCTGATGCGGCTGACGAGGTGACATCGGCCTTCGGTAAGACTAAGATCTCTTGGTCCTCGCCTGTTTGCTGCGTCTCCTTTTTGACCTTGGTTTTGTTGCAGGTATTCGTCCCCAAGGTGCATCAGCTTCGAAAGAAGCGGCGGGTTTCCCTGAAGGGTCAAGGGGCGATATGAGCGCTTCGACCGGGGCAGACGCTGCTGTGTTGGATGCGCTGTATGGCGACCTGCCTTCTTATCAGCCCACGTCAGCTGAAGGCGAGAGGCTGAAGGGGCGGCAGTCCCGGAGGTATCCTCACTTCCAGTTACATCAACGAGTGAGGTGCAGACTGTTTTGCCGAATATGGCATTGAGGGTGATTGTGAGCCCTACCTCTCCAACGCTGGTGGTTGAGCCTGTTGCTCAGGAGGTGGTTGCCAGTCCTACCTCCGCGGTGGCTGGCGTGCTGGTGTCGCTGAGGACTCCGCCGAGGTCACCTTTGGCTTGCCCTGCTGCTGTCGATGTTCCCGCTTCTTCTTCTGCGGCGGTGTCGACTGGGATGGTAGATTGCTCCGAGGTTGTCTCAAGGGTTGATGAAGCTGAGAATGACTTCATCGGTAATCTGGTTGACAGCTTCTATAACAGTTTGGAGCAGACTATCGGTCTAGTCTTGAAGGGCTCGCCTGTGCCATTCTCGAAGCTGAAGATGGTCCTCTCCCGTGGCATTGAGTGTATCCGGGACTTTGAGGGATACCATCAAGCTACTGCTCTGGAGCTCCTGGTAGATGACCTTGAGAAGGACGTGGAGGAATGGCGCCATTTCCATCGTTCCGACGCAGCGTCTTTGGCTGATGAACGACTCACACGTCTTGTCGCCCAGAGGCGCGAGGCTCAGCTCGCCGCTCAAGAGGCTGCTGAGGCTATCTCCTCTGACTTGAAGTCTTTGGAGGCAGAGCAAGCAGAGGTTGGGAGTACAATTGACGCTTCCACCAGTGCTCTTCTTGATGCCGAAGATAAGGTTAAGAGGGCCGAAGAGATAATTCGGAAGGCAAATCTCCTCTTATCCAAAGCTACACATATGCGTGATGAAGAGTCTGCGCGGCTTAAGCAGCTCAGGGCTCGAAGTGAGGAACTGGCGGCGCAGAAGTCGTCACAGAGGGCGACTTTGGTGGAGGTCGAGGCTCGTCTGGCTCAGGCGGTGGACTTCGATGAGGCTGAGCTAAGATCACAGGCGCTGGCCCAGGCTGCTGATGACAGGAGGACGAGGCTAGCTTCGCTCGGAGATCGGATCCGATCTTATCATGTACGCCTATAGGCTCCTCCATGTATCCCATCCTTTTGGCTTTAATATTTTCCTTTTGACTTCTGCTGTTTGGATAATGAGACATGACTGTCTGTTGGTTCAGAGGTCGCAATGACATAACCAATTGAGATGTTGCCAGTCTCGAGGTTAGCCCATTGCGGGGCTAAAAGGGGAGATACTTGCCTTTTGTAAATGTCAGCAAGCATCGAGATTGAGACTTAGCTGTCTGCTGGTTCAGAGGTCGCAATGACATAACCAATTGAGGCGCCGCTAAGTTCAATGGTGGATGAAACTTGGCTATCTGCCAGTTCAGAGGTCGCAACGACATAACTGGTTGAGAAGCCACCAAGCTCAACAATGAGTGATACTCGTCTTTTGTAAATGTCAACGAGTATCGAGACCTGTCTTTTATAAATGTCAACAGGACTCGGGATTGAGACTTAGCTGTCTGCTGGTTCAGAGGTCGCGATGACGTAACCAATTGAGACGCCGCTAAGTTCAATGGTAGATGAAGCTTGGCTATCTGTCAGTTCAGAGGTCGCAATGACATAACTGGTTGAGAAGCCACCAAGCTTCAAAATAGGTGATACTCGTCTTTTGTAAATGTCAACGAGTATCGAGACCTGTCTTTTGTAAATGTCAACAGGGCTCGGGTTGAGACTTGTCTTTTGTAAATGTCAACAAGCTCAAAATAGGTGATACTTATCTTTTGTAAATGTCAATAAGTATCGAGACCTGTCTTTTGTAAATGTCAACAGGGCTCAAGATTGAGACTTAGCTGTCTGCTGGTTCAGAGGTCGCGATGACGTAACCAATTGAGACGCCGCTAAGTTCAAAATAACAATGGAGTTTGGGAAAAGTCTCGTTTTCACGGGGAGAAACGAGGAATCACTGTCATAGGTTTAATGTTAACGTAACAGCGAGATATATGTGGTCCTACCATTCTATGGATGAGAATTGGTAGGTGATTTTGGAGGTCTCATTATCTCGGGGAGAAACGAGGGGATTGCTGTCATAGGTTTAATGTTAACGTAACAGCGAGATATATGTGGTCCTATCATTCTATGGATGAGAATTGGTAAGTGATTCTGGAGAGGGAATCAAGTGGGAGCAGGTCCCTTGGGATTTTAAGCAAACCCCCAGCTATCAACAGGTTTGATATGCTTGGAGAAAGAGAGAGGCTCTCTTTGTGCGCATTCCGGACGCGCGGATCTCGATGTAATGTTAACTTGATCGAGAGCAAGATCCTTGATTAAGGATAGTACTTCTTTAAGAACTTGCCATTGATCGGCATCATGAGGAGGTCGCCGTCTGCAGTTGTAAGGCGGTATGCTCCGTTTGAATAGACTGTCTCTATCACAAACGGTCCTTCCCATTTAGGCTGAAATTTGCCTTTGGTCTTGTGCGTCATAATCATCGGTCGTCTGACGGCTAAGACTAGGTCTCCTTTGTGGAAGACTCTCTGCTTGACCTTCTTATTGAAGGCTTTTGACATCCGAGCCTGATATAGCTCGATGTGTTGCTGAGCTTGCAGCCGCTTCTCGTCCAGGGCTTCGAGCTCTTGAAGACGCAAGCGATCATTGTCTTCTGATGTCATCTTAGTAGTCAGGGCTACCCGCAATGATGGCACCTGGATTTCCAATGGGATGACCGCTTCGCACCCATATACCAGGGAGAAAGGCGTATTGCCTGTCGGTGTCCGAACCGTAGTCCGGTAGGCCCAAAGGCATTCACCGAGCTTTTCGTCCCAATCTCGCTTGTTCGAGGAGACAAACTTCTTGAGCAGCTTGATGATTGTCTTGTTAAATGCCTCTGCCAAGCCGTTGGCGGCAGGATTGTAGGCGGTTGAAGCCACATTCTGAATTCGGTATTTATCGCAGAACCGATAGAACCCTTGGCTTACGAACTGGGGACCATTGTCAAGGATGATCCGTCTGGGTACACCAAATCGATGGATGACCTGGTGTTTGATGAAGCTAACCAGATTGGAGGTTTTAACTTCGGCCAACGGTATGGCCTCTGCCCATTTTGAGAAGTAATCGGTTATTGCCAGGATAAACCGGTGACCTCTTGCCGAAGAGGGACTGATTGGCCCTACGACATCGACTCCCCATGCTTCAAATGGCCATGAAGCAACAGTAGGGTGGAGCAACTCCGAAGGTTGGTGTATGAAGTCTGCATGGACCTGGCACGCCTTACACCTTCGTGCATATTGGGTGGCATCGGCCATCATGGTCGGCCAGTAGTACCCAAGTCTGTGCAGCCTGTCTTTAAGCTTTGGACCCGGCTGGTGAGCTCCGCAAATGCCATCATGTGCTTCTTTAAGCACTTCCTGTGCGTCTGAATGAGAGAGACAACGGAGGAGGACACCGTCATATGAACGACGGTAGAGTGTCTTCAAAGTGGGATCATAATAGAAACGGAGCGACCTTCGTCTGATGGACGCCGCTTCTTTGGGATCGTCTGGAAGCAGACCGTGCAGAGCGTAGTCAATGAGAGGGAAGCGCCAATCCCTCGGCTCAAGACCCACGGAGATATTATGGACCTCTTGAATCTTTAGCATATGCTTGGAGCATACGAGATGCCGAGTTGCGACTGTGAGGTGATACTCGGTGTCGGCCGGTAAGGCTAGCGTTGTCGCTAATGCAGCGAGAGCATCCGCCTTGGTATTTTGAGATCGGGACACATGCCCGATGTAGAAGCCTTCAAATAAGCTAGCCAATTCGATGGCTGTATGATAATAAGGCACCAAGTCCTCATGGCGGACTTCATATTCGCCTTTTACCTGGCTAATGATCAGCTTTGAATCGCCGTAAGCTTCAAGGTAGCGTACCCCCATTCCATGGGCGAGCTGGAGACCGATGAGCAGAGCATTATATTCCGCTACATTATTAGAGCATGATTCTGTCAAGGAGAATGCTCTGGGAAGGATATGATCCTGTGGGGAGATGAACACAACCCCCACCCCGGCAATAATTTTCCCTTTGGGGCCCATCCGCGATGCTCCGTCGAAGAACATCTGCCACACTTCCTCTGCTGAGGTTGCATTAGACTCGAAGACTTCATCAGGATGTCTTCGTGAAGTTTGAATGTTCTGGAACTGGGTGAGCAGCTAAGAACTCTGCAAGGGCCTGGCCTTTAACTGCCTTCTGAGGAGTAAAGGTCATGTCGTATTGAGACAACAGGAGTGCCCATTTAGCCAACCTTGAATTCAGCGACCCTGGCTTCGTCATGAGAAGACGTAAAGGGTTCACCCTGGAGATGACATGTATGGTTTGGCCAACCAAATAATGTCGCGTCTTCTGGACAGCGAAGACGAGAGCTAAACACTCTTTCTCAATAGGATTGTAGCGAGATTCCGCTCCTATGAGAGTCCTGCTCAGATAATAAATGGCCTGCTCATGGCCATTATCGTCCTTTTGAGCGAGGAGGGCGCCGAGGGAATAATCCAGAGCTTTTACATAAAGCAAGAATGGTTTCCCTGATGTAGGGGCCACTAAGACCGGAGGTTTTGTGAGATACCTCTTAATGTCTTCATAAGCTTCTTGACAAGCTTGGTCCCATATGAAGGCAGTACCCTTTTTCATGAGACGGGTAAAGGGCTGGCAACGGCCTGAAAGATTTGCTATGAATCTTCTGATGTAGGCTAATCTGCCTTGCAAGCCTCGGAGCTCTTTGAGGTTCCTCGGTGGATGCATGTCCTGTATGGCTTTGACTTTGTCTGGGTCCAGATGGATCCCTTTTGATGTGACAATGAACCCAAGGAATTTGCCGCTGGACACTCCCAAGAAGGATTTCGTCGGGTTTATTTTCAGCTGATGAGCCCGCATTATGTCGAACATCGTTTTCAGATCACGAAGATGTTCATTTTTGCTTCGGCTTTTGACGGCAATGTCGTCAACATAGCATTCCACCGTCTTTCGGAGATGGTCGCGAAAGATCATGCTCATCGCCCGCTGGTAGGTTGCTCCGGCGTTGAAACCATATATTGTAGTGGTGGTTGCGGACAACCTGTACAATGGTATGCCGAGGAAATAGAGGAGCCTTTTGGGGATGATGCTGAGTGCAGACCCCGGATCGACTTGTACTCTTTCAATGCATGTTGAACCGATATATCCGGTATAGTACAGAGGTCGATCATGCTTGTTGTCTTTGAGAAGCATATCTTCCGCCGTAAAGGTAATAGCAGGCACTTTGGACTGTGCGTGATGGCACTCTGAGCAGGAAGGCTGCATCTCATCACCAGGAACCTCAGGCATGCATGTCAGAAAGGACTCCGAGTCGGCCAGCGCATCTCTGAGCGCCTCTCTTGTCTCGAAGGAGCTCGTGTATTGTGATACGAGCCGGGATATTGGCTAAGTGGGCCAATATATCAAAGCGAAAGGGCGTGGCTAACCCTTGGCCTGGCTGTTTCTTCAACACATGGTCGAACCGCACTTCCTTAGGCTTCTCCTTCCCTTTGGTCAGGACTGGAGTGGATGCCGGCATTGGTACTGACGTCGTTTGCTGTTGTATCTCGTCAGTAGACTTGTCATACTGCTTTAAGTATGATCTTCCAGACCGGGTGCCTGTCTGTTGAGGTGCATCTGCCTGCGCTGTACAGGCATGCTTCTCTTCTTCTGAATCGCTGAGGGAAGCCGAAGTAAGATTACCATCATCTGGCAGGACAGAGATGACATTGCAGGACTTGCCCTTTTTGCTGGAGTCCTTCGACGTCCGCTGTATGTCTCGGACGAGGTCAGGGTGTATCCACATAACTTCCCCTGTCTCCAATGTCAAGGGGACGAGACCCTTGTCAACTTTAGCTATGGTTGAAGAATGCTTGACTTCCAACCGCGGTGTGGGGGCTGGATAGGTCCCGTCGGGAACTGTGACCTTCTGAGCAGTGCCGAACTCAAGAGTCACCATATTGGCAGTGACTTTCTTCTGTTCCGTCTTCAAAGTGAGGACTCCGGCATCGACCAAGGCTTGAATTCTATCCTTGAGAACATAGCACTTGTCAGTAGGATGGTGGATCATCCTGTGGTAGAGGCAGTATTTAGGGTCGTTTGTACGCCCTATCTCATTGGGACGGCGAGCGTCCGATAGCTTCATTTTGTTCCCTTTGTGGAGCAGATGGAATATCGTGACCACCTGGTCATCTCTGAAGGAGTACTGCTTCGGAGGAAACTTGGGCTCTTGGCTGTTGACGCCGCTCTTCTTGGCCTTTGACTGCATGTCCCCGGTCAGCTCGACGGACATAATCTCCTTCCCTTTAGCTTGGGAAGACTGCGGGAGATCGCTACGCCCTTTGTTGTTCGCGCCCCATTTGCTCCCAGGGGCGGATGGCTCGAACTTCTTAGCCGATTTCTCGGCTATCTCAGCTTGTTCGACCAATTCCTTCCAAGTATGGGCTTGGACAGCCCCCATGCGGACTTCTACTTGATCCAAGAAGTTGTGCCTGCATGTCTGTAAGAGCATGGGTAATGGCATCCCTGCTGGGCACATCAGAGATAGATTTCTGAACCGCTCAATGTATTCACGGACAGATTCGCCTTTCCTCTGCACAGTGGAAAGGAGCTTGTCCATGGTCACTCCGGTGTCATCCTCATAGAAGCGAGAGAGGAATCGAGTTTCCAGGTCGACCCAGGAATTGATAGAGTCCTGAGGAAGGCTTCGGAACCAGTCGAATGCCACCCCTTTCAAGGTGCCGATGAACAACCTAGCCATGATGGCGTCGTTGTTTAGAACATTACCGGTCTGGGATCGGAAATAGTAGATGTGCTGATTGGGCGAGCTCTTACCATCATACGTGTGCAACGTTGGTGGTTTGAACTTTGGCGGGTATGGCACCGAATCCCACTCCAGCGGATAAGGACGGACTGCCCCTACCTTTTTTAATTCATCCCTCTGAGCTAGGGATGCGATTTGAGCTTGAAGGCCTTTAAGGACTTCGGCATCCAGGGAAGAGCCTCCCTTAGATTTCTCCGTCTTGGGCGGATCGTTGCTGAGGTGTCCCTCCTCATCATGATTGCTCCCGGTATCATCATTCCGGTTGCTGAGGAGCTGAGCGAGCATCTGTTGAATATTGTCCAGGGCCTCTTGCTGAGTTCTAGAGGTCTGCTCCTGAGCTTCCAAACGCCGACGAAGGTCGTCATTGGCGTTATCGGCCATATTAACCGATGCTTTGTCCGTCTGTATAGAACTGACTGTTGCTGAAGAGGCATACCCGCCGTCTTCATCTTCTCCATCAGATGATTGGGGTGATCGTCTGGACTGTGGCGAGATTAGGGCCTTTGAGGAAGAAGGCTGCTCATAATTATAGGGTATCGCTACCCTGGATCTGGTGTTTCGGAAAACACCTTCTTCGCGCATCAAGACTTCACCTAAGCCCGGGCTATAATCTGGATCTGGGGAGCCGAAAGGGGTATCATCAGATGTATGACCTTCCCTGTGTCGCTCTCGTCCTCTTCCGGTCATGTTGACGGACGCGAAGGCTAGGCCTCGCGAAGCGCTCCTTTCATGATGTTTCTTTATGGCATGTGCGGATAACCGGTCAAACACCGATTGACGGTACGGAGGTGCCACCTTGATTGGATATTGCCGACAATGAGCTGAATGGATTGTCACAAGTCGGCATCCTCTTTGACAACACGGGGAAGTGGTTTGGAGAGACTCCAATTCCCGCTTGTTCGTCAAGAATTGTCGAAGGTTAGGCTCAACAGAGCCTGAACAACCCCGTAGAGAGGCCTTTTTGGAGCGTACAAGGGATGATGCTCCGTTCTTCTTATCCCTGCAGAAGGGATTAGTACTGAATAGTACTTTGGCGCTAGCTTCGCCGACAGGTGCGAGCTTAGTGCCTGATGAATTGGGGAGCGGAGCACGCTGTGGTGCTTTGCCCGCTATTCTGCTGCGAAGGGGATCAACCTCAGATAACACTGCGGCCCTAGCTTTGCGGCCGCGAACCCAGTGAGTTCGTTGTGGTACAATAGCTTCGCTTGTACGAGCGAGGCTGACATGAGGCTTCGCTGCCTTTGATTCAAGTGACGGTATGATTGCCGTCGTGACTTCATGGCTGGCAGCATCGTCAGGGCAGATGGGCATCTTACCCTTTTCTTCGCGGGAGAGGCGCAGTCTCGGCATGACTGCTCCGGGAGCTTTGGTTGAAGACTCCTGTTTAGGCTTCCATATCAGCCTTGACAGAGGACGCCTAGGTTCGCAAGGAACCTGAATAGCCACAAGCGGGGCTGTGGGGTGCTGGCAAGATTCTGCCTCTGGTTTCTGATTTGAAACCTTGGCCATGAAGACCTTCCTGTGCTTCCGTGCTCGAAGCGTCAGGCCACCCCCAGAGAGGACTTCTTCAAATCTTCCTTGATCGATCTGGATAACCAGGTTCTCAAAAGTGCAGGATCTGGGCTGCGGGCATGTTTCCTTATTGCGCCAGAGAACTGCGGCAGGTTTGCAGAGAACCTTTTCCGTCTCTGCAGAGACTTTGCTTCAAGATTTAGCCAGAGAAGATCTGGCTGCACCGGCTTTTCTGAATTCAGAGATAGACCCGAAGGTCTGTTTGTCGCATTGCGACACTTGATTCTCAGTAGAGGAGAATACAATCCCCAGCGGAGTCGCCATCTTGTCTTCCATTATGTTTGCAAAGGGGGAAAACTTACAAATAAAAGTTTGAGGAGCTAAATTACAAGTATTCTCAAAAGATTACAAGTAGATCTCCTCAGAGATTCTGGGAAAATGTGCCGATAGGAGTCTGGTCAGCGCGCGACCACTTTGTCCCTTTGACGATGCGAGCGATGAGATTCCCTTCTCGCCTGGTTCGGGGAATCAGAGAACAGAAGGTTGGTAGAACCCTCTTGCTGCTTCTCAAAATCGCCTTCAATAAGGAATTCCTTCTCGCCTGGTTCCGGAGATTCCTTGAGAAGAAGGACGACGTTAGGGTATCAACACCCCGATTAGAGAAAGCAATTCTCTAAAAGGTCTCTGAATTTGAGAACGCGCGGTGCCTTGTGAAGAAGCCTCTGCTTGTGGAGTCCTCCCGTATGCATGCGTCTCTCCTTGATTCCTCTCCGTCTCTCTGTGTGTGTGTCTCCTTGTACCCCTGGCGGGCTATTTATAGGGAGAGCAAGGGTATAATCGTCCCCTTGAAGATATGGAAACAGATTGAACCGAATCTTGTTTGAATCTGGAAAGTAGCCTTGCTGCGAGGCTAGGATAGCTTCTGCGGAGCTAGAAAATGGCAAGTCGGTTGATCTGTTTTGATTTGTTTTGATCCTTTCCATATCGTTGGGAGATTCTCCTTGATCCTCTTACTCGTTTCAAGAGAGTCAAGAGATTGCGGCAATCACCTGCCATATTTGAATCCTGATTGGATTTGATTAGATTGAATCCGATCTCATCAGGAGATTTTGATTGGTCAAAGGTTGACTATAGCAGGCCGATAGCGGAGCTAGAGGCAATCCTTAGCGAAGTCCGAAAAGAGGCTTTTCGGCGAAGCTATCAGTCAGCTTCCTGGCGATGCTCTGGATGATGCTAGCCTCTCAAACGAGGCTATCTCCTTGGGCTAATGTAATGCTAAATGCTAGCATTTTAGACCTGCTGAGGTCTGTTTAGAAACAATCCGGGTTCACTGTTCTGCTTGCTGGATCAGTGGAGTCCAAACCGCTTCCTTGTCCCTTGGAGGTGGGTGAAAACTGGTCTTCAGCTCGTCTGTCCCTTGTCTTTTGTAAATGTCAACAAGTTTAGACATCGTTCGGACCAATGAGAATCTTGTCTTTTTTAAGTGTCAACAAGACCCCCTTCAAAGTTTTCGAGAGTCTGCAATAGCTCAGACTCCGAAATACTTTGAACTGCTGTGATGGTGGTGTGGAGTATGAACGTCGCCATGATGGTTGAGTTCAGCTTCGCCTTCAATCCTGCTTTGGGATGAATTCGCCGAAGAATTGCACTGGTTCGCGAGTAGCTTCGCGTCGGGGTAGTTCCGCGCCTGGGCTTCCAAGAAATAAGTTCGCTTTGGAACTCCTGTTGCCTTTTCAAAGCCAACTGCCGTGGGGCGGTTACGAGGAGGATCATTCCTTCTTTGCGCCAATCGAGAGAGATGTTCTCCGATTTGCACGTTTCCAAGGGAGGATATTCCCTTTATTCAAGGCGTCATAAGTGCCTTTTATGAGGGAGACGTTTTCTCCCTTTGCACGGTTCCAAGGGAAAACCGTCCCTTCCATCAGGGCGCAATAAATGCCTTGAATGCGCTCGTGCTTCCACGCTTGAGGTGAGAGTGCTCAGGCCATGGGCCTATAAATAGGACACTTGAGGTCCTCTGAAGAGAAATGTTTTGCCTTTCTTCTTCTCTTCTCTTGGTTGTGAGAGATACTCAGATCTCTGAATTAGTGGGAAAACCCACTCTGGTTGTCTAACCGGCCAAGGACCAGTAAGTCTTGATCATTCGAAGACTTCACTGCTTTTAAGGAACTCATTTCCCTTGATTTAGCTTTGGCAGCTCGCTTTAGGGATTGGCTTCCCTTACTCTTCATCTTGCAATTGGCTGCTGCAGAGAAGAATTTCATCATAGCTTTCTGTGAAGCTACCATCTTGGCTTGATCAGTGAAAGATCGTTGCTTGTTAAGTCCGCTGCGCAGGCAGGACTTGGGACTTGGCTTCTTCAATAGTTGAGCCAGTCTTGCCATATTGGTGAATGTTGAGACTGTTTCTCACAAGATCAGTCTGACTTTGCCGTATAGGCGAGGCTAGGACTTGGCGTTTGCTGAACCAGCCCATGGTTGCCGTGCAGGCGAGGCTTATCCTCTGCTTTGATTGAAGTTGGATTACTTTGCCGCCGAAGAATCTGACTTAGTATTTTTGCAGCTCTTTCTGTGCTTGACTGCTAACTTGCTCCAATTTGCCTTGCAGCGAGCTATGCTTGCCAGTTGGAGAGTCAGTGTTAACTCATGATGAGTTCTTTATGAGGTCATATAGTCGCTGAGTAAGAGACACGTTCGATGATCGGTATGTATGAAAGTTCTCCTAAGGTAAAGTGTAGAGAAGGCATGTGTAGTGCATCCCAGTTGATAGTTGAGCTAAAGGTTCTAAGACGATATCGTGTGTCGATTTCGTCGAGATCGTGTGTCGATTTCATCTGAAGCGTTTAAGTCGAGATCGTGTATCAATTTCGCCATGATCGTGTGTCGGTTTCGCCAGGTGATAGACTGGAGTTCATTAGAGATCGGCTCAGATTTGAAAAATCTTCACCGAGGTGGAGTTTGTAGGGAGAGAGGAGATAGAGGAGATGAAAGAGGGTAGCACAGAGATCAGAAGACAAAGGAGAAAGACGACGCATTGAAGCAGACCTGGTTAGCTCCCGGTCGACTGTACGGTCGACCGGTGGAGAAGGCCAGTCGACCTGTATGCACGACATGCACAGGAATAGCCCGGTCGACTGCCCGGTTGACCGTGACAAGGAGTGGTCGACCGCACAGCTCTCGGGTTGGAGAGGTCGACCGCCCGGTCGACCGTGGACATGGGTCGGTCGACCGGTCGATCGACCGACTGACACGTTTTGGCTTTCCTTTTAGGATTCAGATTCCTTTTCTGTTTGAGATCGAATTAAATCGGGGTTTCCTAAAATCTAGGGACTTTGTGGTTATAAATAAGGGTTAGAGCCCTCATGTATTGCACCCCTGAAAGTTCCCTCAAGTATCCCTCTTGTATTAGTTTTTATTGATTGTTGAATTAATAAAATCTCTCTCCCTTGCCCCGAGGGGAGGGGACGTAGGCACGTTGCCGAACCTCGTTAAATACTGTGTTGATTGTTTTTCTCTATTGTTCTCTGTTCTTATCCTGTTGGTACATCTCCAGCTGCATCAGTCTCCGCCTGGTTAGTGGATTTCTCAGAGAGATTGTTGTCATGCGCACAACACTAATTTAAGATGGAACTTCATGGGTCACCAGAATTCTTTTGGACCAGTTAAAGAAAATTTACCGAAATGGGTCTTGGACAGGATGAGTTCAGTGGTGAACCAGAGATGAAGTCAATGACGGCTTCAGCTTCAATTTCGTCTCCAATGAGGATGAGGTCTATTATAGATATAAAACTTTAGACTGATCTGTTATTTCAAGGTTTGTTCTGAATCAGTCAATGATTCAAAGATATGTTTGGCTTGATTTGCAATTGACTTGGTTCCTCTACTGGTCAATGCCGAGGGACCAGTGTGACTCTTATGGTAAATGTCATCCTTATGGAGTCTGCAACTCGAACAATTCACCACTTTGTGATTGTTTGAAAGGATTTGGCCGAAGTCACCACAGGACTGCATTATGAGAGATGGATCTGATGGCTGTTTGAAGAGAACGACATTGCAATACCAGAATCGAGATGGTTTTCTGAAGATGATTGGAATGAAGCTAACTGACACTTCCCAGGCCATTGTGGATACGAGCATAAATCTTGATGAGTGTCAACTGAGGTGCTCGACAAATTGTTCTTGTATGTGTAACGCCCCGATCCCAAGGATACGGAGACGTTATGGCGACGTACATACGCGAGGTGGAGACAACCCCACGCGTACGTTAAGCCTCAGTACAATATATAACCTCCATCAATACCTGAGTTCCAGCATGAAATAAGTACAAGAATACCTGCAGGAAGAGGTAAGTGATCATAATAGGTAGGAAAACAGGAATAAATATGATAACAGGAACAAAAGACAAAGATACCTATAAAGGGTCTCGATGATGAGTCTCCTGTGTGAATCCAAGGCGCTATCTGCTAACACGATCACTCGGATCTCCGATCTGGGCATGCAAACCCAGGGTCGTCAGAAAGCGACCTAGTGAGTGATAAAATGAAGGAGGCAGTAATAGATACTATAATAATACAAGCATGATACGAATATATAATACATGATGTTATAGAAGTGATACCATATAATAATCATATATGAAGCAGTAGAAATATAGTAATATATCCTCTTTTAATACCATCACTACCTAGCCGGTTACCATCGGGTCATGTCTATAGTCGTGTCCAGTTTATATAATAAATAATGTTGTCTAGTGGTGACGTGATGAAAATGAATATGGTAGTGATGTAACTGAACATGCAGGTGGGCATATGCAATATGAACATGCAGGTGAGCATATGCAATATGAACATGCAGGTGAGCATATGCAATATGAACATGCATGTGAGCATATACAATATAACCATCATACGGTGTCGTGCATATACAGTCACGATGTCTGCAAGGAATACAGGAAACAGAATAGATGTACTGTGGAACATGCGTAGTATGCCATCACAGAAAGTGTAACAGGAAACAGATATAGTAACAAGTATACAAGTAACACGGTACCGAATAAATGATCAGTAACAGTAACAAGTACAACTAAACATGTATCAGGCAAGTCATGTTATTTATACAATAGTAGCAATCAGTACCACCTGGTATTTTAATTACTCTCTTCCAGTGTCCCATACCACTGGCAGTTCATACTGGAGCCCGCACTCCAGTCAAACCCATCCGGACATGGCCTACGGGTACCATTATCCAAACGAGAGAGTAACCAAATAACAAGTGTTCCCGACGTCACTATTGTGTATACTGATTTTATTATGTTAATTGGAAACCCATGGTCGAGGAGTTCTTATCGGGTAGGTGTATCCCGTGCATACCCGGGATCACGGCCTTTATCAAACCCTGGCTGCTAAGACCAGAGCCCTCCGCTAAGAGGGGAACAATAATCAAGTAACAATAGCTCATGGAGCAATTGGTAGGTAGCACTACCATCCCCTGCAGTGGGAGAACAATATGGATCCAGTACATCACCCGATAAGATCTAATCAACCGTCAAGTCTCCCCCATACCCCAGTTATCATTATGATCTGATATGTCAAGAACAAATAACAGTACATGATACGGGTAACATGATAACTGGACCAGAGCTCTGTTGATAGCATAGAACAATATAACGGGAATCGGGAACAATATATCGGGAACAATATAACGGGATCAATAGATGTGGAAGTCCACATATCGCATATCAACAGCTCTCATGTCAAGTAACGGAAATATCCATATCAGTAACAGGAAATAATCATGTAACATGAATACGGTAACATGAAATAATAATACATGTAATATGCACTGTGATCCATATGACAAGAATAATTAAATCATGTATGCACGTGTAACAGTGATATGCCGAGGATCCATGTAATGATGATAACGGTCTAGGATATGACGGTATGCCGTGAAGTGGGGTACATGAATACGAACGTGAGACGTGTCATAGTATCTGTGCAATATGTACAAGTAAGATCAATGGGCAGTGTCTAATATCATGTACAGTGAACTATCGTATCAGTGTAAGGGTGACAACAATAATATGACATGCGGTACTTATCCTTGTACTAGGGGACCATAAATGTGTGGCCATAATCCATGTAACAGTACATGTAATAATGGTAGTCCGTGTATCATATAATATCATGTCTTGTGAATTATAGTAACAGTATTTAGCATGCATGTCTAGTGACAGTGTCGTGTCATAGCGTATCTGTGGAACCGTATGCAGGTAACGTTACTATGATACGATACATGACATGATAGTGTCCAAACATATGGTGACATAGTGGGCCGGATGTCAGTGGTCCATGAACCTGACCTAATAGGTATCCAGTGTCACACTCTACTTCTATTAGGTATCCGATATATTTAAGTACAGTGTTTATTACAATGTTTTAATATGGTGTACCAATTAGGATTTACCGGTAATTAATAAAGCAATCAAGTTCACTTAATAGACTAAAAAGATAATTTATAAAATAAAAACACTCACAAACTAGCCATAGGATGGTAGCTCTCTTTCCCACGATCGCAACGGATCCAGAATCGCCCGAATCGGAGTCCGGATACTCCCGATATCGCCCGAATACTTTAATGGGTTTGGATGCGATTTTGGGTTCAGAATGGGTCAATGTTTTAATATGGTGTACCAATTAGGATTTACCGGTAATTAATAAAGCAATCAAGTTCACTTAATAGACTAAAAAGATAATTTATAAAATAAAAACACTCACAAACTAGCCATAGGATGGTAGCTCTCTTTCCCACGATCGCAACGGATCCAGAATCGCCCGAATCGGAGTCCGGATACTCCCGATATCGCCCGAATACTTTAATGGGTTTGGATACGGTTTTGGGTTCAGAATGGGTCGGGTCCAGAACCACAACCCATAACTTAACTTAATAGGTACGGGTTACGGGTTAGCGGGTCGGGTTTAATAACCCAACCCCTTAGGCTATTGGGTTTAATGGGTAAAAGAGGGTTTAGGTTTTGGGGTTTGGGTTCACGACCCGTTAAGGGGTGTGAACCCATCAAAGGAACAAGGGCGGCAGCAGCAGCAGGGAGGCTGCTGCTGCGCGCGCACTGTGGCCGGCCAGTCCAGCTGGCCGGCGGCAGGGGGGCCCCGCCGGCGGCGGTCCCGGCCGCCGGCGGCGGCGGAGGTAGTGAGAGAGAGGGTGGATGAGAGATAGAGAGTGTGAGGGTGAGGGAGAGAGGTTTACAGACAAGGGGAGAAAAAGAAGAAATGAAGAAGAGGAGGAGGAGAAACAGGGGGCGGCGGCGGTGGCTGGGGCGCGGCCTGGGGGTCGCGGCCGGCAGCGGCGACCGGCGGCGATGGGCGGCGCCTGTGCGGCGCGTGGCCGGGGGAAAGCACGGCGGTGGCGCGCCGGCCACCGCCCGGAGCATGGGTCGATTCCTCTGGAGGACGGGGGGAGAGGGAGTGAGAGAGAGTGAAAGAGAGAGAATTTGAGAGAGAGAGAGAGAAAGAGAAAGAGACTGAGGAGAGAGAGAGAGATGTGTATATGAGATGGGGAGAGAGAGGGAGATTTTAAATTAGGGGGGAGAGAGAAGAGGCGGTGGATCTACAGTAGGGCGGTGGGAATTCTCCAGCGAAATGGAGAAGAGGAAGGAAAAAGAAAGAAAAAGAAAAGGAATTGAAATAATTAATTTAATATTATTTTCATAGGGTCAAATTTTGACTGGCTCCGAACGATGCCCAAAAATTATAGAAAATAGAGAATATTATCCTGAGACTTAAGATGAAGACGGTTTACAGAAACTCAATCCGGTTTGCCAATTAAAAATCCCGGAGTGTCTCGCCGATACGGGCGACACCGGTTTGGCCGGATTTTCGATAAATTTAGAAAAATCCCTAAAATACCCAAACGTAGCTCATATGATTCTAAGACATACGGTGAAAGCCGATTCTCAAAATTATAATCCATTTGTGAAATAAAAATCAGAAGGCCGGTTATCGGTATCGGTCGACACCGACTACGGAGATTTTCCAAAATAATTCCAAGAAAATTCCAGAAAAAATCCTGAAAAATCTCAAATATTTGAAAATGAGTTTTGAAACTTAAATCGGCTCAAACGGACTACTACTGAGGTCAAATCAATTTTGTACGTCGTATCGCGTACTGATACGGTGATATGTACACCGGGGATCAGGGTGTTACATTTCTCCCCACCTTACAAAAATTGCGTCCTCGCAATTTCCATTTAGGTGTGAGAACAAGATTTCCAACCCCTAATGCCTAAAGGTGACAGATCCACGACACCTCCGCTGCGCACTCTGCTATCTATACGGAACTCGGGATGGAGCAGTATGGTAGTAAAAGAATCCTAACGGATGGGAAGCAAGACAATGCAAGAGAATGAGAAGGAAGTCGGATGTTCTGGTTGACAACTGAAAGGAAGTCAGAGAACAGAGTCAAGAAATGAATTGTCAAGGTCATGGTATTCTTGTACTCGTTGCTGGAATGCCCAAATTCAGATACAGATCAGTTAATCTGAACCTGATTGTACTGTTGGTAAGAGCCCGAGTATTGACCCAAGTGGTTACCCACACCAGGTGTGTAACCTAGGCTCTGATACCACTATGTAACGCCCCGATCCCAAGGATACGGAGACGTTATGGCGACGTACATACGCGTGGGGTTGTCTCCACCTCGCGTATGTACGTCGCCATAACGTCTCCGTATCCTTGGGATCGGGGCGTTACAGTATGGCCTTTTCAAGTGCCAACATCAGTGCCGGGAGGAGTGGGTGTATTACTTGGGAAGGTGATTTGATTGACCTCAGAGAGTTTGCTGATAATGGGCAAGGGCCAGATCTTTACATAAAGTTAGCAACATCAGAGCTAGGTAAGCATACTAATTCTCATTGCATTCATTATTCTCCACAATGTAACATCTGAGGTCATCCCTCTCTCAAAAAAAAAAAAAGAAAAGAAAGAAAGAAAAAAAAGACAACATTTGAAGTCTCCCAAGTAGCATAAAGTTCTGTGATTCCATTCACGTGAAGGTTGTAAATGCAGATTTAAAACAAGGCAACTCAGGAAAGCGAATGATATTAATCATCGTCGTGATCATAGCTGCAGTGGTGCTTTTGCTGGGATCAAGTGGATGCTGCATATTGAAGAAGAAGTTGAAGAATTATGGTATGTGGACTGACTTTCTTGAGAACATAATTATGTTCTCTTATGAACTCATCTAATCTAACTACTTTTGTAGCTTCCATTAGAGCAGGTTATTTGAGAAGAGAGCCATTGCAATTGTCATTTGATTCAGTCAGCACTGACCACCACTCAGATGATGAAATGATAGGGGAAAACAACTAGATCTCCCTTCATTTAATCTGTACACCATATTGTTTGCCACAAACAACTTCGCGAATGCTAATAAGCTTGGCTAGGGTGGATTTGGCACTGTTTATAAGGTAAACATACACAATATAATTTAGTCATTTTCTTTTGGACACTATCTAAAACTGTATTCCAATAGGGCCCTTCGGCTTTTGTATTGATATATGACATCTTTTGCAAACCTTGTGATGAGGGCATCACGCTACTGAGATGATTCGACCGAGTCTATTCTAGATTCAGAGAACAGTGTGCCACATTTTTTTAGATTTAGCTATTTTATTGTTTAGTTATTTGCTTTTAGTAGTGTTCTTTTATGTAAGCGTTTAGTATCACATCAGTTATTTCTTAGAAGTACTCTTTTCTAAAACTTATAAAAATGCCTCAAAACTTCTCTTTGGATTCTTTGTTGACTGATTAAAATTTTCACAAATTTTTTAGTTAAATTCTTAAGTTTCTTTGCTCTTGAGTTTTGGGTGCAAAGACATTATAAGGGGTGCGAATACCAAAACTCTATCTTATTCTCTAATTACAAAATTTAAATCATAGTTCCTATTTGAAGGTGATTGTGATTCAGGTTACATCACCTTGTCTGCTTATAATTGACCCCCACATCCAGGTATCTAAACTCGCAGGGGTATATTTTGAAGTTCTAGTCAATTGCAGAACCATTTTGGTGTGTTTAGCCAATTAGGTTCATGCAGAATCTCCCTCTTGCCTTTAGTTTCCTGTTTAGGGATGTGGCATCAAATTCCTAGGGTGTTGGCATCAGCTTAACTTCAAGTCAGAAGTTTTTGGATGATCCATCAGCCTTCTCAACTCTTACTCCTCACAAGCAAACTTACCTTTGACATAACAGCTCTTAAATTTCGGCACTCAGTTACAATTTCCAATTGATTCCTAGAAGACTGGAATTTGTAGAGAAATACTAGGTTATAGGAATGTGAATGCTCTCATTTGATTACAATAATGGATCTCTGGAGAGAAAGTTCTAGATTATAAGATGTTTAAGTACGCTTGCTTGATGGTAACACTGAATGTTTTACCAGGGTAAACTTGGAGAAGGACAATTCGTAGCTGTCAAGAGGCTATCCAAGAATTCAATGCAAGGGCTTGAAGAGTTTAAGAATGAGGTTATGCTGATTGTCAAACTTCAGCACATAAATCTTGTTCGGCTTCTGGGTTGTTGCATTCAAGGAGAAGAGAGTACGCTAATATATGAGTTTATGCACAATAGAAGTTTGGACACCATTGTCTTTGGTTAGGTCTTAACTCGCCTGATTTGCTCATTAAATAGAATAAAGTATTCTATTTTCCCTTTGAACTGTAAAAGCGTAGAGATAGTCTGAAACTTTTACTTCAATGAACAAACTATGCAGATAAATTAAAATCCAATCTCTTAAGCAGGCAAAAGCGCTTCAACATCATTGTAGGGATTGCTCGTGGGATTCTTTACCTTCATCAAGATTCTAGGCTTAAAGTTATTCATAGGGATCTTAAGGCTAGCAACATCCTGCTGGATGAAAATATGAATCCAAAAATTTCCAATTTTGGTGTGGCAAGAACATTTGGAGGAGATGGTACAGCCGAGCATACCAAGAGACTAGCTGGCACAGTGTAAGCATCTTTTTGCAGTTCTTCTTCTCAATCCATACAGATCTATTCTAACATTTCCTTGTAGTGGCTATATGTCTCCAGAGAATGTGATGGATGGCATCTTTTCAGTGAAAAGTGACGTTTTTGGCTACGGTGTCCTAGTTTTAGAAACCATAAGCGGCAAGAAGAACAAAGCAACTTATCATGTCGAGCCTCAACTAAATCTCCTTAGCTATGTAAGTAACAAAACAAATCACTTCATATTATGTTCAGATGCTCAATGGTTGATTGAAATATTTCAGGCATAGAATTTATGGAAAGAAGGCAACGGCTTGGAATGGCTAGACCAGTCGATCAGCAGTCCCGATTCCCTTTCCGAGCTATTGAGATGCATACAAGTAGGTCTTTTATGTGTTCAGGAAAGAGCAGGAGACAGGTCAGATATGTCTTTGGTATTGTTGATGTTAGGAGCACAAGTAATGCTGTCAGGACCGAAACCTCCTGGTCTCTGCACCGATAGAAGTCCAATTGACGCTGAACTGTCTTCAAGTTGCACTGTTAATGGTATAACAGTCACAACTATAGGAGGTAGATAGATCTTATACATTGTATGCATTCCAAAGTTCTTTTCTAGTAGAAGGAATCCGCGGAATATGTTTGTTCACATCGAATCTGATAGAACATTACTCATCGTTGATCCTGCATATGTTGTGCTCGGAGACAACAACCCTTAGAAGATCCAACCTGATCTCAATCACCAAGAACAATGAAAACAAACTAGAAGAACAGCCAATCGCAAAAACCAGATCTAACGAGGTTCGGCCAACTTGCCTACGTCCTCGGGGCAATTCACGGAGAGAGTTTTCTTTATGGAAGATGGATTACAATAGCTCTGAATCTCTATCAACACAAGAGAGTCTGCAGCTATATTTTTCTCAGCACTCTTAACCCTAGAAAATTACAACCAGGGCTTAAATACATAACTTCCCGAAACAACAGATTTCGCCCAAAACCCGACTGTCGGTCGACCGGCCGGTCGACCGACTCCCTCTTACGGTCGACCGAGCCGGTCGACCGAAACAAACAGAGAGTTGGGTTGCTTACAGAGACCCTTTTCGGTCGACCGGTCCGGTCGACCGACGCAATCCAAGACCCTCTTCGGTCGACCGGTCCGGTCGACCGACGAAACCTGGGAGCACCTGTGCACTTCGTGCACGTCGGTCGACCGGTCCGGTCGACCGACTACTGTCTTTTCTGCTGCTGCTTCGTTTTTCCTGCCTGCTGTTCCGTCGCCTTTCGTCGTAGACTCCTTGGCAGTCTTCAACAGCACCTGGCATGACTTCACTTCCTCTACTGTACTCTCTCCTCCAACAGCATATTTGTTGGATAGTATGGAGTAAGAATTGGCACTAGATATACAAGCATAATATTTGCATCATCCAAATTTGAGATGTGAAAGACCTACAAGATTTTGCATAAACCAGCAATAAATATTTTGCAGGGCCCGTGTGATTGATAGACATGAAGTGTTGAAGACTGTTAATGTTAACTGTTCAATATTCATGTGATAAATTTTCATGTTTTAGAAGTTGAAGAAACCTTTTCAGCTGTGAGTTGGACTCACGCTATTCATGGGATGCAGCCAGATCTTATAGATTGTTCTTTTTTTTTCCTCCTGCACATTAATGAAGAAAAAGATTGTGCACTTCAATAGGAAAAAAGAGGATATTTGACAAAAATGGGATTATGGGCCCGGTTCAATTTAGACGACCTTAAGAATTGCAACTAGTTCATTAATAGTTTTTTAGCTCATGCAGTGTACATATATGAACATGAATAATAAACTTAGGAGCATAATTATCTTGGTTAATAGCCTTTTGGGTCTGTCAGGTTAAGAGTTGGAAATGGAGCACGGCTAGTTAACACCCTAGTGGATTGGGTTCGGTTCACGTGTGTGAGCTACACACATACAATAAGAGATCCAATCACGCATTGACACGTGTATTAATCCTCTTATAATATATTATGTGTGTGGACCTCACACACATATTATAAAAGATTATAAGAGTTCTAATCTACGTGTCAACGAGTGACTGGCTTTCTTGTTGTATGTGTGTGTGTGGCTCACACACATGAACTGAACCCTAGTAGGTTGACCTGAATTTTTATGGTACATAGATGCTTTGAAAATGACCTAAATCCGCCTGGCTCACTTGAAACTTAAGACTGATTTGGACTCAACCTGAAACCTGATGAGTAGGTGTAAAAAGACTTATCTCTTAAAATCTTGCCTAAAAATTCAGATATTTCATACAACTGAAAAGTAAAATACATGAAGCTCTTGTTTGGCAACAAGAGTTAACTTGAGTTAATTCTTACTGACTCTTGTCAAACAATCAAAAATTGACAAAAAATAGTAAGCAATGTTGATTTTGTAATTAGATCAAAATCACACTTCAAAATCACCTTGAAAACCGCTCAAGTGAAGTGTTGCTAATTTCAATAAAAAAAAAAAAAAAAAATAGAACTAGCCTCTATTTCTGTCTCAACCCTTAAATCAAGTTTCAATCAAACAATCCAAAAAACCTAACTCCTAGGTCTTTTCTAGTTCTTTTCTCCCAAGTCTGGAACTTGGAAGAGAGAAGAAGAAATAGACAACAATCAAAACACAAAACGGGCACTCTCCTTTTCTACTAATTTAATCCAAGAAAAGCAAAGATATAAGGGGAAAATAAACTTGGCAGAAAAAGGGAACGATGAGAGCCAAGCTGGCTGCAGGAGGTCGGCAATGGTGACTCCCCACTTGAGATTGGGCCCAATGCCATTGATGGGCATCATTGATTTTTTTCTGAAGAAGAGAAGAGGAGGAAGGTGGTGATAAAAAGCAGAGGGTCTTCTTTCAACGCCCTTTTGCGGGGGAAAGAGATGGCTGAAGTCCGTAGTTTCTTCAATAAGTTGAGTCCCTATTTCTTTATAGTTTTTTGTTCGTTTCAAGAAAAACCCATGCTGTAAATTGTTTCAGGAGTTGGAAAGTTTTCTCCTTTATGTTTCTTCTTTTGTGTTTTTTTTTTCTTCTTCTTATTGTTCAATGGGGCAAGAAAAGGTGAGTTTTTCTTTTTCTTTTGCCCTCTTTGATCTGGGTCTGCTTCAGTTTTAAGCTGGATTTGTTGAAATAGGAAAAAAGAGAATAGTTTGTGTGTTAAATTTGCCCCCACCTTTGTTTGAATATTATTGATACCTTTGCAATTTTAAAGTTCCTTTGACTTGTTGATTCATTCTGTCATATTAAATCAGCTTTCATTTTCGATGTTATTTAGAGATATTTATCTACACCAAATGGCAAGCCTTTACTGCATTTCACCCTGGGGTCATTTTCATGGAGGCAGAGGGAAGGGCTTGTTATTTTCAATATTTCGGCTGGCAATTTACCTTTTGAGAAATTTACATCTAGATATATTTATGTCTTTTACATGCTGAGAAAGCTTGATCCTCTGACATATTCATCTCTTGCAGGATGCTCTTATCACAAGACCTCAAAAGAAACCCCCCTGCGCCTTGAGGATGACTATGAATCTTTGTGATGATTAGTGGTGTTTATATCTTTTTGATATGTTTAAAACAAAAAAGAGAGCATCATCAGGGCCAATCTGGTGAAGATTAGATTGTTAGAGCAACCTTGACCTGCTCCTAGAATTCCACAATCTGATGCTCCGCGTATTCGTTATCCAGAACCCACTTCTCATAGAAGGTAACATAGACACCTTATTTATATTTTGTGTTATTTGGGGCAGGTTCCTTTATAATAACTATTTGATGTTTTTGGCAGAAATGAATACAAATGCACTCCAGTTGCGTTCTTTGCTATTTTGACGATGCAGGGGTCGGGGAATGGTTGGTTTGAGACTCTTCTGAATAGCCATATTAATGTTAGTTCTAATGGTGAGATCTTCTCTGTCAAATAGAGGTGCAGTAACATGTCATCCATCTCAACATCGGATAAAGTGTATAATCTTGATTGGTTTAGCAGTGCTTCGAAGAATGAATGCACAGCAGCTGTTGGTTTCAAGTGGATGCATAATCAGGTAAAATCATATATGATAGAGAATATTATTCTAAATCATTTCTCCTTGCATGAATGGTGTTTAGATGTTACCTAGACTTCTTTACAATTTGGACCTAATGAAAATTTTGTCAGGTCTGTGTGTTTAATCTGAAGATTTGTTTCCACCCTTACCATGTAAGATGAACAGTATTCATCAATCCATGCTATGCCGAGTAAAAATTGTCATGTTTGTATTCAATTTTATATTCACAACATAGTAACACACATAAACTGCTTATTCTTTATAGGTCACCCTTGAGACAGTTTCATGTTATGATATTCTATAAAATGATAAGGAGCAAATTAAATGCCCAAGAATTTGTTCACCTCCACCCAGTAAGATATAGTCTATATTAGAGGTAACGCTTTTAAAATCTGTGATCAGAAGAACCTACATGCTTACCACTGACATGGATTCCAACAGAGAGAATTTAATAAAAGAGTAATTTTTTTTGTAAACTCTTCAATCCTATTATGAAATGTTTATTTATAAATATTTCAATTGTCAGTAGGAAACATCTAGTGCCTAGCTTTGCAATCAGTTGCATGTTATGCCCAATGCGGGTATTATGAAAATCTGGACTGCCTTCTACCTTGAAATTCTCCCAGGTGTCATATTCATCAGCTACCCAACCAGATTGACCTATGAAATCTCCCTTTGTCATTGATTATTATTAGCCTTCTTTTCTTCAAGGATTACTGTTTGGATGGAGTTCTTCTAAGGGGTAAATGAGACAAGAAAGCTAGAAAGCCAGAAATATTACTTTATTTAGTATTTGTATATGTTCTACTATCCTACAGAGTGATTCTGAAGTTTAATTAATGGTGAAATTTCCAAGCGCAAATTGTAGCTTACAAGCTTGCAAAAATTTAGTGGAGACCGTGAAGAATGCTATCACCACACTAGCATCCCGTCAAACACCCTCACTTTGCTTTGTAATACACTGTTGATCTGGCATCCTCATGGAAGATGCTAAACAATCCCCCTTCCTCCTCTATATAACCAAATATATCCTTCGTAGAGCAAATACTAGAGAGGAGGAGGAAAAAATCAAATATAATATCCAGCCATTTTGAGAATTGTCCTACCTGCAGTGTTAGTTAAGGTATTGGTTTTGTACTTCTTTTCCTTTTTTTGCCTTAGACTGAAGTTCCCCTTGCAGTCCAACTTCTTCACCAAAAACTTTCCAGCTGAAAGGCTTATTAGTCTTAGTCATTACCTTTCATATCCACATTGTCTCCCTTATGCTTTACTACCAATTTTTTACGATCCACATGGACCTTCTAGATTCACGACAACCAGTGCTCAGATTGATTATTCTCCATTTGAGACAGGTTACATGTATGACCTCTGAACTGTGCCAATCTGAATGCAGAAAGCAAAGATGACTTGAGGACACAACTTCCACTTGATTTACTTGCACGAACAATTTTGAGCTCAGTCCATACAGCCGAGGTGCATTGTACTGTGCCCGTATGCTCACCTATTACCTGCTAGAAAATATAAGATAAAAATTCATAATAGCAATCTTTAGGGCCTTCCAGGTAAGGAATAGATGAATTATAATTCAACAGGTTAGAAGCATGTAGGCTGGTAAATGGACATCATTACCAGTCCATGTATGAAGTTCCTAAAAATCTTTGATGCATCTTTTGCTTTAACATGTGGGGGAAGGATGTTTCAAGATTTCCCATTTGATGAACTCCATCAAAGAATGATTTCATTATAGAATATGGGATTTGTCTTGATCCCCACAAAATCTGGATGAAGTCATGGAGTTTTTCTATGAGAGAGAACCACTACCCATGGAATTCCTCAAATTTATTTAGGTCAAAAGGGCAATTCTAAAAATCTGTTCTTTCTTTCTGTTTACCTTTTGCAGTTTTAATGTGACATTGTAACTTTAGCTGGCATAATTATGATCCACCTGAAACTCTTTCTTACCAAGGCTATTACAGGGTCTTATGCAGAACCATGAAGATATAGTTTCCTACTTCAACCGGAGAGGTGTCTCTATGATATTTCTCTTCAGAAGAAATCTCCTTCGCTGATGGGTTTCTATACTTGAAAATGATCATGACCGAATGACCAAGCAACTGAATGGGACGCACAAAGCTCACGTTGACACCTAGGATGGGGTCTCATTCATTTGTATTTTTGATCCAGATTCCGAAATCAATGCAACTCAATAAGCATCGACCTGCACCATACTTGCCATAGTTAATCTCCTGACAATTTCATATTGTCATGCAGGTTGATATTCTTGCAAGATATAAGCAATGATCAATGTGAGTCTATTGATTCCAACTCTGAAGCAAGCTGATAAATTGACTGCTAATGTTTCAAATATTTTAAGAGCACCAGACACATTGTTCTCTACTATGAGGATCTTGTTCAGAACTCCACAGTATGTTGTCTAAAGTCCCTAACACTACATTTCCAAACTGCCTGTACTGTGATATTCATCTTTGTTTTTATTATCCTCAGAAGCTTATGGACATTCTGGAGTTTATAAGAGTGCCTCAGAGGAAGCTTAGTCGGCATGTGAAGATCCGTACAAGGCTGTTGTCTGATCAGGTTGAGAACTGGGATGCAATATCCAAAGTCCTCAAAGGAACAGAATATGAGAGCTTCTTGCTGTCTGACTATGGGACGTAAACTCGAAACCATTTAAAGTTTTTGTACATACTGATCCTGTTGAAATTGTCAACTCAGCAACCTGGCTTCACACCTGACCACTTAACTGGGAAATTTTTGGCTGTTATATGAGCCATTATTGCAAGCTAATTTATTTTCAGACTCAAGCTTTCTTCTTCCTCCAATCTGTAAGATATCTGATATTTTTGCGAGTTAATAAAATTTAGTTTTCAATTATACTTCTGGCTACTGCCTGAAATTTGGTTCTAGTGCACCTTTCTTTGCTAGTGATTCTTTTCTGGCTGAGTGAAGTAGATAACAAGTTTGAGAATGATACTGAAGTTATATTTTCGGAATAGTTTTTAATGTTTTGGACATGATTGTAAGACATAATTACTTGTCTACACGTTTATGCGTTAACTATTTTGATTTATGAGACTGATGATGGGGTTTGTAGTTCACAGTAATAATATAGCACAGGATAATCAAGCCAGTTCTTGAAGTCCGAAGTAACGGAAAGCATTTACATTAAATGAATTGAATAGTTACATATTAAAACGTCTAAAAAATTTACAAATTGTTGTTGAGTACTAACTTTTTTGTTATCGGCCTTGGAGCATTGTAACTGATATTTCATTTACAGTTGATGATGCTTGCTTGCTTGTCGAGGAATCAGCCTCAAAGGGGCCTCTTGTTGCAACAAAGCCTGGCTGTTTAGGCTGTGGCAATGAAGCACTCTCACTGCCCAGCATCAACACAACTGATGACATTGTCGGCCTGTCTTCAGGGCGCTCCTGGACGCACAAGAGTCCCACCCTGATGCACCTCAGCACTTCAGCTAATGTGTACGAGTAACCTACCGATTCATCCACTAGTTCCAAGGTCTTCCCTTCTCTCCATAAACTCCATGCCTACAAATTTTGATCATGCCATAATTTGTTAAAACAGAAAGCTTTAGCATTGCACCATGTAAGATTTCATGTGTACAGTAAAAGATACAAATACTTACGTGACCTAGTAAGTTCACATCAGGCTTGGTAAGATAGACTCCTCTGTTCTTCTTGGCTGTTATAATTTCAAGTACCAGCACACCAAAGCTAAATACATCAGATTTGACGGAGAAGATACCGTCCATTGCATACTCAGGAGACATGTATCCGCTGCATTTTTGTCATCGGATTGTTAGGAAATCATATTTCATGACTGCATTGTTTTGTTTCATGAATAGTTAACCTTGATGAGCAATACTTACTATGTTCCAACAACTTTTCTTGTGTTTACTTCTGTGTCATCTCCTCCAAAAATTCTCGCCATGCCAAAATCTGAGATTTTTGGATTCATCTCTTTATCAAGTAGAATGTTGCTGGCTTTGAGATCCCTGTGAATAATTCTAAATCTGGAGTCTTGGTGAAGGTAAAGAAGTCCTCGGGCAATCCCCATTATAATGTTGTAGCGGGTTTGCCAGTCCAATAATCCACACTTCGCTTTATCTGATTAATTTTTTTATTATACTTTAACCTATATTCTTCAAATACTCTTGTAATATGTCATATAATAAATAATGAACTCAAATTCAAAAGTAATTGATTGTTTAGCAACTGTTGTTCTTAGAAATGCTTTAAAATGCATCATTACAGCGTGCTTAAACTCAAAGTTAGTGGTGAATGTGGCAATATGGACCCATCACCTGAATGATGTGTATGAACATTTAGACAATCTTTTCTTGAGAAGTTGCTTTTTTGGAGATTAATCTTGAGGTTTTATGTCACTTTTGAGTCCATTGATGTTGGTTGGTCTTTGATGTTTTACTCACTAACTGTAATAATGCAAGGAGAAAATTATGAAAATGGGGAGAGATGAACTAACCAAAGAGAAAGACATCTAAGCTTTTATTCGGCATGTACTCATATACCAACATCCTTTCCTCCCCTTGAATGCAACATCCCAAGAGCCGGACCAGGTTCCGATGCTGAAGCTTGGCTATCAACACCATCTCATTCTTGAACTCCTCTATCCCTTGTAGAGAAGTCTTCGCGAGTCTCTTCACAGCAATTTCTTGTCCATCTTCTGATATACCCTGTTAGATAACAAATTCAACATTAACTGAAGGAAAAAAAATATCATTGCGTGAAAATTGACCTGTTTACTAATTTTACCTTGAATACAGGGCCAAATCCGCCCTCTCCAAGTTTGTTTTCGAAGGAGAAGTTGATGGTTGCTGCTATGACTGTGCTCATATCGAACAATGGCAGCTCCAGCTCTTTGCTCTCTGTGACATCGTAGTTATATGGGTTGTTGACGGAGATGGTACCTAATGTAGCTGCTCAAGAGGTAACAATCAATTCAGATGATCATAGTAAAATCTGAATCTCTTCATGGTAATCATTTACCAAATGTGAGTAAAATTTAAGTTTCTACTGTACCTAATCTTCTTCTTCTCTTCTTTCTTCGTATGCAGCAGTAAGCGATCCAGGCGAGCAGTATGATGCCCAAGACAGTAGGTATAACGATTGCTAGGGTCTCTATCCTGCTAGTATGAGACTTGTCCGAAGTGGCTGAGCCTGAAACATCACCACCATGGTTTGAACACAAAAGTATTGTCATGTTTGCCTCAAATTTCAACATGTAGCTATCATCATCTTTAACTTTATTGAATTGTATCTCTTTTCATTTAATCAAAGACCATATTTTATCATCTTGCATTTGTTGACACCTAACGTGAGAGGACAATGCACAGCATTTTGCACATCATGATAGGGAAGTTTTTGCAAATCCAAAATTGAAAAGTAATTCGTGTCTTTATCTTCACGACCCAATTAGGTCTCCTAAATTAAATATGGGTTAAAGATAATCAAGTCACTGATTTGAAGATTTCATGATTGATTAGTCTGAATTTGTTCATTTCATTCAAAATATGCAGGCCATATGCAATTATGGCCTTCTTATGTTGTAGCTTTTATGTATGTTCATGTCTACTGCATAGCTAGAAATTTCTCCGATTAATCTTATAATTCTCCAAGATTTACTAAATTATGATGATGGTTATTATCATTAATTGGTGCATTATAAAGCATATAAGGTTGCTACTTAGTGAAGTTGGGCTCAACACCAAAAGTCTTACTAGGTTAGCTTCACTTCAAGAAATTATGCCTAAAAGTCACAATTCTCTGCTTTATTGAAATAAAGAACACTGACAGAATAGGTTTCACAAGAAGGCAGCAAACAATGATCTCATCAAAACCTAACTCCTTTTCAGTGTTCTAACTTATTTCACATATTTAAAAAAAATATAAGAACTAAATAAATCAAGCTGTTAACATACCTAAATCGACTGCGGCCAGCCGAACATAGAGATCCTGCCCACCAAATGACCAGACTCTAAGATCAGTCAAGTTGGTTGTCCAAATCAAGCACCCAGTCCCATTTATATCAGCACTAGCATAAGCTGTGCAAGAGCAGTTCAACAAGCACTTAGCCCTGCACTGCTCCAGGCTCAGGCTCATGTCCACAATCGAGCTTGACGTGTCTGGCAACTTCGCCTCGCTCACCGTCACAAACCCATCAGTCCCATTCCTGCAGTCCAGCTGAGTCTTCCTTTTGCACCCATCAGACCCATCCCTGAGAGCCCAATTCGCAGGATTTCGTGGCACAAACCCCTGAACACAGTCACACATGGGTGAGTCATTAGGATTACATACTCCAAACGCTCCACAGGGTGAGATACTGTCACACTGGTCCTTCGTGCGAACCAGAACAGGTTCCAGGTCTGCGACTGGTCTAGCCAGACCAGCCGCTGGGTCGAACCGGTCTGGTTCACGATGAGCCGGGAGATGACCGTTGGGTCCTTCACGTGGAACTGGTAGCAGACCTCATCTGCATTCTGCACAAAGTTGAATGTGAACATACTGTATGTCTTCATTTCAGGTACCCCGCTGAACCGGACCCCATTCCACGGTCCTGTTCGCCACGTGCGCACCGGACCGGACCAGAGGAAGATCTGTGGATCGCCGTTGAGGTCCAGGGCCATGGTGTACGGGCCGGGGGACGGGTCGGTCAGGCTGGCCCATGCGGTCAGGTTCCGGTTGAGCCCACTTGTTAGGTTCCATCCCAGTTTCATGCCAGGTAACAATGTGTCTGCAGGATAGTCAAAACTTTCCCACGCATAAAATCCTGAAGTGCTACCATCAGCATGTCTAACAACAAAGTTTCCATTGTCCAAAATCTGAGCAATTGGATTGCTGACTGATGCCGAGGATGGCCTGGCGGCCGATAACCAGATAACGGTGAAATTGTTTGTCGGTGACGACCAGAGTTCCGTTGGCGGTGATGGATAGGCTGGCGGCGGCATCTGGGATCGGATTGTTGCGGTTGGCCACCCAGACGACGGTCTGGACTGAGATCTTGTTGTACCATATGCCGACGTAACGGTTTTTTGATGCCGGGCTTGGAGCGAAGAAGCCCAAGGCGAAGGTGCCATTGGCAGAGACCAGGGTCTCGCCGTCGGCGAGAGGGCGGTCTGGGGTGAGGATGTCAGTGGCAGAGGAGAGGAAGAAGAGGATAATGATGGGAAGGAGAAAGCATGAAGCTTTGGTGAGCCTTCTCATGTTTGCATAACAAAATGTTTGTGTGTAGGGGACCAAGAGTTTTGTTATATGTAGCGTTAAGAGTCCATTTTGAGGAGAATTGACTGACAATATCAAATGTTATGGTCAAGTTTGTTCATGTGCATATAGTTTGAATGTACGGCCTTGTTATTTTGGGGTGGGCTTGGTCCAAGAGAGGCTACAGGGTTTGTTTTGGGCATAAGTAATTAATATTGGTGTCTCTGATGGGAAAATTCTGATGCACTCCCTGAGATGGTAAAGATTAAAGTTTTGATCCAGATAAGTTTGATGTAATCTTTGTTTATGAATGTAATGATAGCAAAGTTGGTATCTTTGCACGTTTGAGTCAACAAACAATACGTTTTTTTTTTATATTTATCTTTGTGCATTATTAAGTTAAATTGACAGGTCTGATTATAGTTAGAGATAAATTGGTTATTTAATTTACGTGTTAATGATGATGTCATTAGTATAATAATTCTAGTTTAGACGGCACTGCAGCTGCTAAAATTAGAAAATTTTATTTCATTATTAGTTTTTGAACAAAGACCGTAATCTCACGTCTTTAATATTCGATATTCTTTCCATTAAGCTAAAGTCTGAGTGACCAGACAATTCAGATTGCTTACAGACTAAGAAGCAGCCAACCTATTATTGTGAAGAGATTTTGTTGTTGATTACTCTGCAAATCACAATTTTCTACGTTTACATTCAACAGGGATTTGATGACATTGTCTGAACCATTATTGGAGAAAGAGTGTACACATTTTGCTTTAACTCAAAAACTAATTACCAAGAGTAAAATTTCTTTTAAGAAAGACACTTTTTAGTCACACAATTAGGAGACAATTCAAGCTGTAATCAATGGCACCTAATGGTGGATTACAAACGTATCTTTAGATTCCAGAATTCGTCTTCTACCCTGGTCAAGCCGCGGACCAGAGACTTTTTTTTTTTAGTACAAGAAAATTTATATCGTTTTCTCTCACATTCACAACTCCTATCTAAGTCGATCTATTATTACAACTCAGAAGATATGTTATCCATAGCGTACTCAGCTGTAAATCCTCCTACTGCCATGAAGTCTGCCGATGAATTCTCTTCTCAAAAAATATGAGACACTTTCCACTCTTCAAGATTCTGGAGTTAGGATGCGATGTCTTTGCAACAAATTGATCGTATATCCTCCAACTTCTGAACCCTTCTTGATTGCTAAAATGATCCTGAGAGCATCTCTTTCAATCCATAGCTTAGTTGCCCCAATACGGAAAATCGCAGACTTGATAGCATTCCACGCCGCAATCATGAGAGCTGACACGTCCAGCAAGAGGACGCTAACAGCCAAAAAGAGCTTACCATCATGATCTCTCATCACGAACCTAACGCCTCCTTTGTTTGACAAAGAAAAAACAGAGCCATTAAAGTTGACCTTCAACTATCCAGGTGGCGGGGCCTGCCAAAACACAGAGGAGAGATACTTGGGAGTGAAACTCACTCCAAGCGATCCCAGTTGACCCAAGACTTTGACTATTAGAGTCGATACTGGGCTCATGTCAGTAACACGGGATCCCCCCCCCCCCCCCCCCCCCCCCCCTCTCACACACGCGCACGCACACACACGCACACAATTCAGTAGGAAAGTTCAAGTAATTCTAGGAAAATCCAAGCATTGATCTGTTTCTCCTCCTTGACAGACACCAGCAATCAAATTTCATCCACTATATAAACTGCAAGACTATTACATTATGATCTCATGGTGGAACAACTCTCCATTAGATGTCGAATTCTGGAAAATGGCTCTTCTCCTTCTCTTTGTTTACTTGTATTGGCTACTAGTACACAATATATTCTTTCTTTTTACTGGAAATGACAATTGAAATTCTCAGAACTAGTAATCTATCCACATACTTGGATGACATGGATCAAGTTAAGACTAGGATTATATAAGATAACTACACACTAATTATGATAGACAGTAGAATATTTGTAAAACCTTATTATTCTCAATGAATACAAAATTTAGAATGATGCTCACAGGAACTTATAGAAGAAGAATAATAAAGAGCAAGTATGATGAGTCAAGACCCAAGTTATCCCCAGAAAACAAAACGATACAGGGTATATATACACTTCAAATTTGATGTTTCGGATATGTGTTGCGATAAAAACTTTTAATTCCCAGAAAAATCAGTACATCTTCGAGAACACGTAAAATATTCCAATTTTTGAGTGAGAGAGGCCATGCCATTCAGCATTTTTGAGGTTTTATTCTGGAAGATCTGGTTTCCACTGTAAACTAATGAATGATGGAAATCAACACAACATATCAGAGAAAAATTATCACTGAAGTTAATAATATATTAGTCCACTAAAGATACCAAATCTTCCAAAATAAACACCTGACCACAAATGCTGAATGGCACGGTCTAATACATGGCAACTCTATCAGTTAACTCATTGGTGATTGCTGATGGAAATTAAATTGCTTCTCAAACAAATGAAAACAATTTCTTTGAAAAGGAATTTTATGGCTTAACAACAATTTCTATTACTCAAAAGCCAAAATATATACATTTATTCTTAAAGATGTACTACTGACTTAATTGTTTGCATCGGGCTTCAAGCCTTGTAACTATTGAGTCTGTTCCAGTTGACGATGTTTGCTTGCCTGTAGACGAACTGTATGTTGATGAACCCTGCTTGCTGGTAGATGAATCGGAATTGAAAGCAACTCTTGTAGAAACAAAGCCAGGTTGTTTAGGTTGAGACAGCAACGTACACTCACTGCTGAGCATCGACACAACTGAAGACATTGTGGGCCTGTCTTCAGGCCATTCTTGAACACACAACAGTCCCACCTTGATGCACCTCAAGACTTCAGCCATGGGAAGAGAATATCCCATTAATTCATCGACTAAATGCAAACCATTGCCTTCTTTCCATAAAGTCCATGCCTGAAATTTTTAGCATGTCACAGTTTGCTGAAACAAATAAAAGGTATTTGATTCCAATCACTAGAATTTTGACACATGCAAATGCGCATAATGACAGGGATACTTACGAGACCTAGAAGATTCACTTCAGGATTAGAGAGATACACCCCTCTGTTCTTTTTCCCACTTATAATTTCTAGCACCAATACCCCGAAGCTAAAGACATCAGATTTCACTGACAGGATCCCGTCCATTGCATACTCAGGAGACATGTATCCACTGCACAGGTAATTAGATTGTTAGAGTTACTGCTGAGATTATACTATGTTCTAACAGATTATATATATTTGTTAACCCTGCAAAATACTTACTATGTTCCAACAATTTTTCTGGTACTTACTTCAGTACCATCTCCCCAAAAGATTCTTGCCATACCAAAGTCAGAGATCTTTGGCTTCATCTCTTTGTCGAGAAGGATGTTGCTTGCTTTGAGATCCCTGTGAATAATTCTAAATCTAGAGTCCTGATGGAGGTAGAGAAGTCCTCGAGCAATTCCCATAATGATGCTGTACCGGGTTTGCCAATCCAATAATGTGCCCTTCATGGTATCTGAATGATGCAGTTGCTTTTAGCTTTTATTCTGCTAAATTGATATTTTCTTGAAATGCAGTATTCTCAAAGTTACAATACCATAAAGCTAAAAATTTAGACTCTCAAGGTGGGTATTTACATTCTCTAATTAACTAGTTTAATGTTCTCACATCAGTGCTCCATATGCTGACATCAAACATTGTCAGTGACCTGACAAGATGGACCAGCAACTGATTGATAAGTTTGATCAACATTTTGATATGTTACCTATAGATAATGGTTATAGGAATGACGTCTGTTCCTAAATGCATATTTTGGCCTTAATTCATTGACTATAATATGAAAGATGAAGAAATGGACTAACCGAATAGAAACAAGTCTAAGCTTTTGTTAGGCAGATATTCATAGACTAATATCCTTTCCTCTCCTTCAATGCAACAACCCAGAAGCCGAACAAGATTCCTATGTTGAAGCCTCGCGATCAGCGCTATCTCATTTTTGAACTCCTGAATCCCTTGAATTGAAGACTTTGCCAGCCTTTTTACAGCTATTTCTTGTCCACCTAGAGTTCCCTGTTATATGAGCATCACACAGTTATCTCTGTTATGCCCAGATTTTAAGGGTCAATGCAGAATTGCAGATCGGGGAGTGTAAAATGAAGTAACAGGAACTACAAGACAGGTTCAAGGCCTGACGAGTGCAACTCACCGCACCTATTTCCCAAGAGTAAAAAAGTTAAAGTGTCTAGGCAGTGTGAATCGTTACTTTTCTTTTGAAAGGTTTTTCCAATCATTACCCTCATGACAACCACAATATCTACACACGCGCGCGCGCGCGCGCGCGCATGCACACCACAGTACAAGAGGAGAGTTGGCAGAGACCCTCCTTAAGATTGAACTTCGCTATAAAGTTGCTCCAATTTCAAAAATATGGAGGATAGGCTATTTGATAGCTTACCTCAAGTTTCAACCCAACTTAACAAGTGTAGCATTCACAGTGATTTTACAAAAAAAAAAAAAAAAATCTAGTTAACAAGGTTCATTTGTATATTTAAAACATGACCATCCAACTATAACATGTAATATTGTGAATTACCTTAAATACTGGCCCGAAGCCTCCCTCTCCAAGTTGATTTCTAATAGAGAAATTATCAGTAGCAGCTGCAATTGTACACAACTCGAACATTGGCAGCTCCAAATCTTCGTTTCCAGGACCTTCGTGACTGTATAGGTTGCTGAATGAGATTGTGCCTGACAGAGCTATTCAGTAGTAATGGCAAAATTAGATAAAAGTGAATCAAGTCTCCTCCCTCAAATTACTCCACTAGAACATCAAATGTAAGGGCACAGAATAAATCATACCTCTGAATCTCAATTTTCTTTTCTTCTTATTTCTCCATAAGTGAAGACCGATCCAAACAAGTATTACACTTGCTAACATGACAGGTACCACGATCGCAGCAGTAGTTGTAGCATTGATGCTAGAATGGACTAAGCTGTCTCCACCATTATCTGAACACATATTTTTGTCTCAATTCCAGCAGCTCTTTAATTTTTCACAGATACATGTGGCATTTGATCTGACAAGCGTGGCTTCAAACTAACACTTTGTCATCTCTAGTGGTTATAGTGTACAATTTCAGAAACATGTGCTCAAGTCAAATATTTTCTCTGACACATAATTGGTAGACATGAGAAAATGGTACACTACATGCACATATAAGAGCATAGGTGTCAGAGGCCCTCAAAAGAGAAGCTGGCAAAGAAGCTCCCCAGAAAAAGAGTTTTCAGGTTTGGTTACCATAATGATAATTTAAGAGGAAATCTAAAATGGCTAAAATGGGTCAGCAGTATGGAAATCCATATAAATTTAAGAGATTATGATACCATGTTATAAATTTAAGAGGACAATTTAAGGGAACGAACAAATATATAATTAAATGCATACAAAAAGTTCAAAATAATGGTAAATGAAGAGTAAGCGCGTTCTGAATCTTTATATTGGAATTAACCAAAAAACTTAAAATGGCCTAAATTATTATATTACAAAAAATCAGTGTCACATGGACAAGGAACATGGTTGTCCAGTGTCAGCATATCCTGAAATGCCTGATATGGAACTTTCCAAAATTTTGACACAGGGACGCAGCTATATTTCATAGATGTGCATGCAACTATATACATGGCCATGTACCAATTGAGTAAATATTTAAAGAAATTAGGTTATAAATTTTGATGGTAGATTTACTTAGATCAATTTTGTCGTTTCCATCCCCAATGATTATATTTATGCCTCTTTCTTATCTTTTGGTGTGAATTATCAATAGACAACCACATTTATAGAGTTCATAAGCATTTCTTATGGTGTGACAGTCACCCAGAACAAGTTAAATGATGAAGACTGAAGAGTATGCAACATAAGGAATTTGGGGAATGGGCATAATTAATCTAGAGGATATGCATTTGGAGGTGGCAACTAAGGTGAAAAATATATCACCCCAACAGTAAATCGTAAGATGACCTACTTACTAGGTACTAAAGAGAAGTGATAGACGACCTAGGGTATTAAGGTGGATATTTCCTAACCTCTCACTTATAAGGCAAAAAATACCTCTAAACATGATGATAGCATGCATTGGACTTGCAATCTCCCATCACACCAAGCACTCCATCATTAGTCCAATTTCCTCCATAAATCTTGTTTTGAGGCTGTGTGTGTGTGTGTGTGTGTGTGTGAGCGTGTGTAGCACACGTGTTTTATTTTGAATCTAAGTTTGAGGTTCTCAGTTTACCAAGAAAAGTTTTAGATTTTGTGTTACATACCTAAATTTGCTAAATCCGCAGCTGCCAACCTTACATAAAGATCTTGCCCACCAAATGCGTACAACCTAATATCAATTAGCTCTGATATCCAAATGATGCATCCACTCCCACTATCACTGATATTAGCACTAGCATAAGCTGTACAAGAACAACTCTTCAAGCATGCAGCCTTACACTCATCCAGACCCAAGCTCATGTGAACAGTGGAGCTTGATGTATCAGGCAATTTTACCCCAGAGACTTTCACAAATCCATCTGTTCCATTCCAACAGTCAAATTGTGTTCTTCTGATGCACCCATCGGATCCATCCGTTAGAGTCATATTAGCTGGTGACTGGGGCTTAAAGCCTGAGAGACAATCACAAATTGGGAACATGTTAATGTTGCAGAGGCTAAATGGACCACAGGGTGACAAATCACACTGGTCCTTAGGTGCAGACCAAAATAAATTCCAAGTTTTCGATTGCTCGACCCAGACCAACCGTTGGACTGATCCCATCTGATTCACAACTAACCGGGTAATAATTGACGAGTCTTGCATGTTGAAGGTGTAGTAGACCTCATCACGGTTTTTCACAAAATTATATGTGATCATGCTGACGGTCAACATTTCTGGTATGCCACTTAACATGAGTCCATTCCATGGTCCACCTCTCCACTGCCAGGTCGGTCCAACCCATAGGAATATTTGTGGATCACCATGGAAATCCACAGCCAAGGTGTAGGAACCAGGAGATGGGTCAGTTTGTCTAACCCAACTGGTCAGGTTGCGGTTGAGTCCTCTAGTTAGGTCCCAACCTAACTTCATGCCTGGTAGCAATGTGTCAGTTGGGTGGTCAAAACTTTGCCATGCAAGGGGTACTGAATTATTCTTTTGAGCTTGCCTAACCACAAAGTTACCTGAGTCTAAGAGTTGTGCAATCGGATTGGCAATTGTTGTTGAATCCGAGGACCAGATGAGTGTTGAATCATTGTCGATGATGGTGAGTGTCCCGTGGTTTGTGATCGTCAGGCTACCAGGAGAGTAGATGACAGGACTTTGACGATTGGCAACCCATACAATGGTTTGAATTGAAACTTTATGGTACCATATGCCGATGTATCGGTCCTCTGAGTTTAGGGGGCTGAAGAAGCCTAATGCGAAGCTTCCACCAGCAGAAACTAAAGTTTCGCCATCCAGGAGGGGTCTGGTCGGGGTTATGGTATCAATTGCAATGGAAAGAGAGAAAAGAATACAGAGGAATAAGGAAAGAAATAGGCTCATGGTTAGCTTTCTCATGTTCTCAAAATAAAATGAAGAATGAGCTTTCAGAGCAATGGGCCGCGGGCTTGAAGATTAGGAATAGAAGAATATGGTTGTGCTAATTATATAGTTTAGGATGTCTTATTGCAATAAATGTCAGGATAAAGATACTATCTAACTTTTGCCCATGAAAGATCACTTGTGGTCGGCAGTTTAGTGCATAAGACAACTACTAGACATCCATTTATGCAGTATGTTTCAATCAACTTGTGGGGTTATGTGTAACATTAACCAGCCTATGCAAAGGGACATCCAACTGTATTTAAACATAAATCACAGCTTGTTTGTTAGTTGTAACTTGTACGTGACTATTGCTAGGGGGATGCATGTTGAGGTGCGCAGATTTGACGTTTTTGTTATTGTAGTATGATAGTGAAGTCCAGAAAAATCCAAACTAGCAGTTAAGAAGTTTGAATAAAAACTCCAACCCAACCGAGTCATCATTTTTCTGGGAAAGCTCAAACGACTGACCATAATACTAACAACAAACAAGAACAAAATAGTGAAGAGGAATTTGGAGTATTTGTAAAGTGCTTTGTGTAAACGAGAGGCCACTATTTAAAGGCTAGGTACCAGCATGTGCAGAGGAATTCTCATATATTAGGAGAGGGTGAGATGTATTCCCATTATTCATTTGAAAAAACAATAATTACTATAATAAAGAAGAAATGTTAAAATGATACTTTAATGATGTAGGCTTTTGTTATATATAAAGTATAATGGTCAAAAATTGACCACCATCGAGATGTTGACACATGTCAAAGCGACCATTCACCCCAGTCGAGGCAAGCACGTCATCCAACTCATTCAGCAACCTCCACCGTTTCAGATCCTCTCGAAGTTCCATCACTTCCCGACAACATTTCCATCCTGAAAAATTCCATCTCATCCCGAAGCTATCTCCCGTCTCGGAGAGATCCATCCGAGACCGCTTATGATCCAATGTTCCTGATATCATCCGGAGTTTCCAAGCAACAACAATCGGGATATCCGCCTATAGTCATGCCACTCCATCTCCCCCACGTTGAAGACATGTAACATCCTCACATTAAGAGCGGGCAATTAGAAGGAAGCGAGCTTTCTTGCATGAGATCGCAACTATTCAGTGCCCATAATTATTGCCATTACAACCAATCAACACGTTCAGATCGTATAGTTACGAAGAGCTTGCCAACTACCCGCATAAAACACATATAGACTAAGTTTTACACTAAGGGGAGGGGGAAGAGAGAGACACACAGACGAGATAGACCAGATACCAGACCACCCTCCATTCCAAACTGACAGTCAACCTTCATTCCCAGACACTCCAAAGAAATTCCTGTAATCCCTGCATATTTGAGATCATAATGGAATTCTCTTCGTCCTCCCCGTGGTTTTTTCCGTATTGGGTTTCTAAGTAAAAATCTCATATCTCTGCCTGTCCTCTGTGTTGTGCTTTTTACCTTACACATACCCACTCATAATCCTCTAGCCTTTTCACTTGTGGTGTGTGATCGACCGTCCGATACTACACAGCAGAAAGTCTCTACCACAAATTAGAGCTTTCGTTAAGATCCGAGTCTCTACACTCAAGGTTTCTCCCCAAAAAAATTTCTCAAAATAAAAGCCTCTTTCACATCGACGGGCCCTAAGAAAGAGAGTTGTCAACGGCACATCCAAAGGCAAGGCCGTTCGCACCACCAGAGACAACCCCTACGCCAATCAACGATCAACCGCATACAGCTGAGGACACCGGCTCCTCGTTTCAGGCGATAGCCGCCAGCACCCAACCACTACGGAGGCGGCCACAAGATCGTTCCGCTGATGAGATTTTTTCTACTCAGAATCACTCCACTACTGGGATTTTCTCAACTCGAAGTCGGTCTTACAACTGATGAAATTTTTTCACTCGGAGGACTATGTCTGTACACTCTGTTGATGTGATTTCCTCCACTCGGAAATGGCAACGTAGACTTACCTATACGCCCTTTCTCGATTAGCCTATGAGAATCAAAACCCTCTGTTGTGGGATACCCCCACGCGGAATTTCTATTCTGTTGCAGGATTTTTTCTCTCAAAGCTCCCGTTTGATGTTCTGCTGATGGGATTTCTCCCATTCGGGACACAAACACTAGCCTACAGACTTTCCTCATCTGAATCTACGAGTGAATGAACCCCAGACAGTTTCTCTATGCCGGGTCCTATAATGGATCGCCACTCCGCTGCTCAGATTTTTTTCTACTCAGAATAGACACATCTAATCTGTCGATGGGTTATTACCCACTTCAGGTCACATCGAGTTTACAGCTTCGCTAATGAGATTTCCCCCACTCGAGAGTTGCTGACCCGACTCCAGTGATGGGATTTCCCCCACTCGGAGGAATAACTCCACTGCTGGAATTTTTTCAACTCGAAAGTACCGGATCGTCACTCTGTTGCTAGGATTTTTCCCACTCGGAGTAGACGCATCCAATCTGTGGCTGGTGATACCTTACTTCAGGCCCTTTTCAATTTGCAGGCAAGCGTTCTGGAGAGCCTATGATTGCAAGAAATATAAGGTATAGACAAGAGATGTCGCTTCAAGGTTCCACCTCCCTTGTTGAGGTATCGCTCGCGAAAGCACTCTCCTCGGTCGCAGGAGCGACACCTCGGTGTCAGGAGCGACATCTCATCGTCCCTACCTGACGCCGATGATTTCGGAATGACTGGGACACGGAGGGCCATCTCGGATGCAACACCTAGCTCCTATTTCAATAATCATATCCGAGCTGGTATAATGAACCCTTTCCTCGGTCTCCTTGGAAATCGACAAGCCCCCCCTGAGGAAGCAGACCCCCATTCCACTTAGTCGGGACGCACCCATGGTCCTTTGCTAAGGTAACCTCCCAAGGACCAGAGACGCGAACGACGCTGTCGCACCAACCATGGTCGATGTCCACCAGGTGATGAACAACCTGTCACACCCGCTCCGAGAGACGAAGGAGCAAGCGTCCTGATGAGTCTTCCTCATCCCGTAGGTGGCGCATAACTCTTCAATCTTGTACACCTCAGAAGCAGAGAGTGCAGAGGGCTTTAAATCCCAAAACGATATGCCAAGCCCTCAGCGTTAGCTGTAAGGGTGGAACTTTGAAGCGAACCAGGACATATCAGACAAAAGGGGTCAGTGAAAGCTTCACTCCAAAGCCAAGATATGGGGATGGAAATAGACATCGTCGGTGGGAGGCGACGTCGTGAGGCCCGTCTCAGCAGGACACCACTTCACCTCGATGTTAGACGGGAGACGAAGGCCATACATCGTAAATTATTCAACAACCTCCTTCTGGTTGTGGAGAACACATGATTTTGGATCAAAATCCATCGCCTCTTTGGTCCTGAAACCAACCCTTCCCTTCTCATCCGCAGCACCTCTTCTCCTCACTTCGTCCTCAATGGCAGCAAATTTTTCCTCCTGTCGTCGTTTCAGGAACCGATCTAAGGACTTGGATATCAAAAATTTAGAGTAAAAGTGAATGAAGGTGAAGAGGCAAAAGACTCAACAGATTTCTAGGGTTTACAAAAAGCCCTAGTTTTCAATTCCCCCTAATTTAATAGCGGCTACTGACGTCAACGCAATGATGGCCTAGGGCTAGAGCATATTTTCGCATGCCCACTGGCTCTAAATCTCAACCGTTACGCAAATCCCAACGCATCCAATTGGCCCCCAAACAACGGCTATTTGCTCAGCATGCACACGAACTGGACACGTGATGTGACTTTTTGTCAGCTTTTACGGACGTGACATTAAATGTGCTAGTACGAAAAGACACTCCAATTGCTCTCTCACGAAGTGCAAAAGACGCTCCATCTACTCGGTGAAGGATCATGCCAGAGGATGAAATTAGTCTGCTCTCCTCCTCTCCCGGAGATTCCGAGAAGAAGGCAGGGAGGGGCATCTGTTGTAGTCAGATTTTAACCACCCGATAGGTTCGCAACACATGTCCCACTTTGTGAGGAGCGTCCTGACCAAACAATAAGCTCAACACGTCAGGAGGCCCACTGCGGGCCCAAGGAGGAGGCCTTGGGTCCTGCCTGAGCCCACACATGACATGAACTATCCGCACGGATCCGCAAAGTCTCTCTCCGCGGCTACGTCTATCTGAGATCATGCACCCAGATGTTCGACTCAGACGAAGCCATTCCACTGGTCGGAGTCGCCAACCTCCCCAACGAAGACTCTCCGCAATGAAAATTCTCATCAAGAACAGTCGTCTGCTTCCACGCTGGATACAGATAAGTGGCAAGATCCCCAGATTCACGAAATCGATTACGCAACGAGGTCATTCACACGTTCTAAACGATACAACGCCCGTATCAGTGCTGGCAGTAATGGACAGTGGCAAAGATCTCTACAAGTCAATCCCAACAATCAGGCAGCGTGATCTGAGCGTTAGAAGAAATCTCAACGTGCAAATCATGCAGTTATGGAAATCCGAAATCTTCGCCCATGAATGACAACGCCACGATATATTTATATGCATTGATTTCTATCGAGAGGGGATCGATCAATCGAACCCTAGCCTTTTGTAATTGTAATAGAGCTTTGCAGAATTCATTGTAATCCCCATTATTATAGTGAATTCTCTCTCCCCGTGGTCTTTCCCTTCAGGTTTTTTCACATAAAATTTTCTTGTTTGCGATTGCATTTACTACTTTATTTTTAATTATTATGTGTGGAGAAATTCCCCTAGGAATTTACCTCTACACTACCAAAATTCAAACTACGCTGCTGCGATTTCCCTCACTCGGAGGCCAAACTCTGTTGCTAAGATTTTTCTCTCTCAAAGTCACAAGTTCACAGCTTTATTGTGGGATTTCTCCCACTCGGAAGCGTACGTGAATCCAACTCTGCCGCTGAGATTTCTCCCACTTGGAGGCTAAATTTTTCATATACCGCTGATGGGATAACCCCCACTCGGGAACAACGCCGCAAACCGACCGTACATTCCATGCCAAGCCAAACATCTCGGAACCAAAGACCAATACTCCAAGAAAACAGAAAATTCCAAACTAAGCTAATGGTAAAGCGAACCATGCAAGATCTAAATAAACACTTCCATTTCAAAGAGTATTATATTTATTACAAAAAGTCCTTCCATTCCGAATACATCAAGTACACTTATTTGATTACGTCTAATGAGAGTAATACAAAAAACTCTATTATAATTCTATATTTGCATCTATTTTGAAAAGAAGTACATGAAATCCAATCCTTCCATCCTACCACAACCAGCCTTAGCTCTGAACTCTAAGAGCACACCTTCCAGAATCTCATTGCTCACACCACTACCCGGGCAGAAGACCCCGGAGGATGCTCCGAAAGGCTCCTTCATAAAAGTGATCCTATAGATGAATCTTCTCCTCTCCGTTCAGAACTGAGAACTCCCAGCAAGCCATCTGAAACTAAAGCAGCGTTATGAAGTCCATCATACGGAGGCCTGCATGCAAGTCAGTGATGATATCACACCACCAGCCCTCTGAGGATGAGTTCGGAGCTCTGGAAGGAATGATTCGTCAACGACATCCCGAACAAAACACAGCGTTCTCCCCTCCCATTACTCGTCACTAGGAAAGAGTTCTGAGTGCAAAGCAATGATTTTCAATCGGAGTCAAGACTCTAAGACATGAAAGACGATGAGGAATCAGATCCACCTCCGTGACTGCCCATGACAATCCCCACTCCTACCTCAGAGACACCATCAGTCTCCGAGTCCAAAGATGAGAACTGGTAGATCCGATCGGATATCAGTCGAACAAACCAAGTCAAAACAGGAGCCCCCTATCCTTCCTGATAGTAGATCTTCAACCTAAATGTTCCACGCTATTTATATACGGAGAAGGAACCTAATCGTCTTCAATTCAAACTCCAAATCCTCAAGGAACCGGTCCATATCCAGAGATTTTCAGCAAATCAAATCAGCAGAAGATCGACAATTACCTCCTTAATATGAAGGCCTATCCACAGGCATCATAACGTCTGGATTCAAAAAGACACCAGTCACAAAATTCAAAGCAATCCGGTCAACTGATGTGCCAGTTGTCAACTAACCACGCAATCCCCAGGAAAATCAAGGAGATCCACATTTATGATTCAAATCTCACCCTGCTCAAATATCTAGGAAAATTCAAGACATATCCTATCAACTCTGTTCTTTTACTTCCTTTCTGTAGGCTACGACGACGAAAAGAGCGGGAGACATCTGTAGTGGTAAAAAATTGACCACCATCAAGATGTTGACACATGTCCAAACAACCATTGACCCAGTCGAGGCGACCACGTCATCCAACTTATTTTGCAGCCTCCGCCGTTCCAGACCCTCTCAGAGTTCCATCACTTCCCGAAAATATTTTCATCCCAGAAGATTCCACCTCACCCCGGAGCTACCTCCCATCCGGGAGAGATCCATCGTTCGCTTATGATCCAGTGTCCCAATGTCATCCCAGAGTTTCCAAGCAACAACAATCGAGATATCCGCTTATAGTCATCCCACTCCATCTCCCCCACGTTGAAGACGTGTAACACCCCTGCATTAAGAGCGGGTAGTTATAGAAGAAACGAGATTTTCTACATGAGATCCCAACAGTCCAGCGCCTATAATCATTGCCATTACAACCAATCAGCACGTTCAGATCATGCAGTTACGAAGAACTCATCAGCTACCCGCAGAAAATACATATAGTCCGCCTCCTCCACCAAGAGGAGGCAGAGAGACATACAAACGAGACAGACCAGAGACCACCCTCCATTTCAATACTGAGGGTCAACCTTCATTTCCAGACAATCCAAAGAAATCAATGTAATCCGTGTATATTGAGATCATAGTGGAATTATCATCCTCCTTGTGAATTTTTTCGCATTAGGTTTTTCACGTAAATTCTCGTGTCTCTACATGTTCTCTGTGTTGTGATTTTTACCTTACACATATACTCAGAATCCCCTAGCTTTTTCGCTTGTTGTGTGTGATCGACCATCTGATAACACGCAGCAAAAAATCTCCACCACAATAAGCATAAATTTTGTCTAAGAAATTTTAAAATGATGGATTAATGATTTACTTTGAGGTAATTAAAATTAAAAAAAGCCAGACCTTTGCTTCTTTTTAAATAAGAACCGAGGATTGTTGAATACGTATACATAAAAGAAAGCTAAATTAGCTTCTGTTCAGATATAATAAGACTGTTGATGTCTGTGAGCGGACAATTGGGATTATTGGTGAAATTTTAGAATTTCCTTCAATATAAAGAGAACGGTTTCAGAAAATCCATAATTTTCTCCTAAGGAATGACTGATTTCTCTTGTCAAAATTTACCTCGCATTAGAAAATTTCGTAATTTACTTTCCTGAGACATAGGTGCACCTAAGTGCCTCTTTCAAGAATAAAAAATGTCTTCCCCTTGTAACAGTTCCCCTTAGTAAACCACGGCACAAGAATCTCTGTCACGTTCAATCCAGGAAAAAAAAAAAAAGGAAATAAAGGTTTATTGATCTTGATTAATAACCCACATAAAAGGATTGCTTTAGAGATCTATGTTATTTTGTAGTTTAGTCCCCAAGAAAGATGCAATAAGCTTGGTATAGATGGCCAGAAATTATTCTAAAAAGTTTATGATTTATGGATACATCCAGAGTTAGCCAAACAAAAGATACAAGAGGTCATTTTGGTGCCAACCCAAGGCTTGCAGCATGAGTATTTTAGTTAAAGTCAGGTTGATTAGCCACAAGTGAACTGTTTTTGTTGCATGTGTTTTATTTTTTCTCATTTTACTGAATTAATGCTGCAAATTAAGAATTTAAACATATGGGAAATAAATCCATAACATGAAGACATTATATATCAATGACAGTGATCTCTAGGATATTCCGGTTTTCAACATCTGGGATGTTCAGAAAGTAAATGTTGGGTGGTGTACATAGAACTTTTCCAATTAGAATACTCAGATGGAAGAAGAACTCTGGACTACATCAGTAAACACCTTTATCTATAGTTTAGAGTCAGACATAGGTGTTATTCTCAAAAGTTTTGAGACCACAATTATTTATCAGATTTCCCTTAAAAAAATTATCTATCAGGTACTTGGGGGCATCTGAAATTTGTAGCTCACATGCACATGATGTTAACAAATAATCCTTGTCCTTATTTATTTTCCAAATCCAAAGACAATTTAAAGTGATGGAGAGCATGAATAGACTCGTAACAATGATAGAGATCATCATCTAATGCCTCAGCTATTAGAATCTGATGGGGCCTGTATCATTTAGTAAATGAACATTTAGGCTTTTCATTCTTCACAACCAAACAATGAGTCTCATATCACTAAGTAAACTATACAAATAAAAATCAACAAATAAGCTACAAGGGTCCTAATGAATTATGTACTGACCTCGATATGTTTTTTTTGTTGTTTCTTTTCGGTTGGAGGAAGGGATGTTGATTTAGGTTTGTTATGAGCCATCTATGACACTAATTCATTCCATATGCCAACATCCAGTCCTTCCATTGGTTCTTCATACATATTTATTCTTACTACTTCAGGAAGCATGAAAGCAAAAGGAATACAGAACAGAGTAGGATAGCTGTCATTTCTCAATTATCCTTTGCCTTCTTTTGTTGTATCTGTTTGTGGACTTCTCTGTAGTAATTGTTTTTAGCAGACAGAATGCGATTATATTATCAATGTAATTGACATTTTTAGTCTTTTTATAGAACCCCCAGCGCATGTTTTTTTATGATGTTTCCAAAATGTTCAATTAAAATAACCAACTACAAATCATCTTGATTGGCTTTGTTTTGAATATATTATTATTTCTTGGATGGTGTTTTGGAATATTCCTGTCTTCTGTGCGATTTATGTGTACTTTGGATTCTAATTGCTTCATAAGTCTATTATAGGCTGCCACATCTTTCTTATTGTCCTAATCTCTTGGCCGATTTCAGCTTTCTTATTGTTTAGTAATGAAAACCTGCGGACATATCCCAGATGTTTGATCTTTTACCTGTGTTCTTTTTCTTGTGTTTTTTTTTTTTTTTTGCCAATAATCTAGAAACTTCAGCAGGGAAAAAAAATTATAAACATGCAGCAATTAGATAATATTTACAAGACAGCAACAAATTTAGAACTGTTTTCTATGAAAAATTTAAACCTGTCAAATTCATGCAATGATGCAAATTGAAACTTGCATACAAAACATAACTAATTATTCAGCTACATAGAACAAAATAACAATGACCTTACAAAAATTACAGTTTGCAAGACAAAATCTGGGAGTAAAAAAAAATGCAGCTTTCAAGGGGGGGAATGCAGATAATTGCTCTTACCTTGCAAGTTTGCATTCTAGGGCAACTTCTTCTTCTTCTTCTTCTTCATCTTGATCCAAAATTTTGAGGGTTCTGCTCCCGATTTGACTTTGATGATTCTAAATTAGAGTTTTGATCCTGCTGACTCCATTTGGGGATTTCTATGATGCACTGTTAGTGGTTTCTTCCTATGATATTATCCTCTTTGCCCGTGTCTGCTTTGTTGTTTTTTATCTATTTTGAGGAACTCTTTTGACTAGATTTTTGCCGATTTTTTATCTTCCATCAGGTCAAAAATTTAAAATAGTAAATGAGAATAAAAAAAAAGTTAAAATAGAGACACAAAAAAGATTAGAAAAAGATGACAAATAAGTGAAACGTGTTAAGAAAAGTCCACAGATGCCTGTCCACCCCGTCAACTCCATCGCCTAACTTCACTGTGCACCATTAATAAGTTTACTATGCGCTGATGTAAGCGATGACGCAAGTGACTGCATAGTGCCCCCAAGGTTTTCCTATAAATAGGCCCTTCCTGATTCATTTCAATGTACACAATTCAGAAATCAATAAGAATTCCTACTTCTACTATGTCTCTAGAATTCTCTGTCTTGGTGTTATATTCTCGGAGTTTTTACAACACGTTATCAGCACGATCACTCTAGTCTGTCCCAGCCTCTACCTCCGTCAGCTCAGGAAAAAAGCTTACCACGTCAAGTCTCTGCCTCCATTAGCTAAAGGTAAAGATCTTGTCACGAGCCTCTGCTTCCACTACTCAAGGAAAGGTCCTATCACAAGTCCCAGCATCTACCCCTACAATCTCAAGGTAAAATTGACAAGTTACTATACTTATAATATTCGTATAACACCACTACTATAATGAAAGGAGGCTCTGCCACCTATTTATAGAAATGTGATGTGATTACGAAAAACTAAATTATTATACTAATTATATTCATATAACATCATTACTATAATGAAAGAAGGCTCTGCCACCTATTTATAGTAAAGTGATGTGATTATGATATCTTTACTAACATCTAATTTGATGCTTGAGTGGATTAAACCCCAAGCTACTAATATTGTATATTTTATTATTCTGCTATTATATCTGGACAAACACCCACTGAAAGGTTTACCGAGTAGCGTGGTGTGCCAATATTTATTTCAATAATTATTGCCTGCAAAACACCCACCAAGTAGAGTGGCGTGCATATATTGCTTTATTAATTATTGCCTGCAAAACACCCACCAAGTAGAGTGGCGTGCATATATTGCTTTATTAATTATGCCTGTAAAACACCCACCAAGTAGAGTGACGTGCCTATATTATAGCTCATAAATATATATATAGTATAATACTTTTATTTTACCATTTCCTTAATTACAATATTTAATTATATTTAATCTAAATTGTTTTCTCTCTCTCCCCCCAACGGCTATAAACCCAACGGCTATAATCCCCCAACGGCTCTAAACCCCAAACGGCTAAAAACCCCAACGGCTATAAACGGCTAGTTTTCATCCTATAATAGGTGAGTTCTAAACTACACAACTCACTCCTCAATCTCTCTTCATTTCTCAAAATTTTCATCATCTCTAAAAAGTTTTGCGTTCGAAGTTTTTCGCAAGATGCTTAGTCCAGCTTTGATGTTTATTATTGCCGTCATCATCATCAACACTTCTTTCGTTTTTCTTGGAGATATGGATCCAAGTGAATTGTACCCGTATTTTTTTATTTTAATGTTCACCTTCCCTCTTCTGCTTATAGCTATTATGGTTGACATGCAAGTTTTCTTTGAGAAATAAAAATGTTGTGATTCTAATTATTTTTATATTTTGTTATAGTTATCACCATGTCAAACTTTACAAAGCTTGAGTTCATTCCACTTGATATCAAGGGGAGGAATTATATGTCTTGGGTTATTGATATTGAGATACATCTTGAGTCAATGGGTCTCACCGAAACAATTAAAGAAATAAATTCTACGTCGTCACAAGATAAGGCAAAGGCGACAATCTTTATCCGCAGACATCTGATGAAAGTTTAAAGTGTGAATATCTCACTGTAAGAGACCCAAGTGCCTTATGGAAAAACCTCAAAGAAAGGTTTGATCATCAAAAGGAAGTTGTGCTCCCTGCCACTCGTGATGAATGGAATGCTTTGCGCTTCCAAGATTTTAAGAAAGTTAGCGACTACAACTCTGCAATGTTCAGAATAGTATCCAGTTGAAATTCTGTGGGGTAGATATCACAGATGAAGAAATGTTGGAGAAGACTTACTCCACATTTCATGCATCCAACATAACACTACAACAACAATATAGGTTGCGTGGTTTTAAGAAATATTCTGAACTAATTTTATCTCTTCTTGTGGCAGAGAAAAATAATGAACTTTTGATAAAAAATCATCAGTCCCGTCCTACTGGTTCAGCAGCATTTCCAGAAGCAAATGCTGCATTTTCTAAAAATTATGGACGAGGATATAATTATGGCCGTGGCCGTGGACGTGGTCGTGGTCGTGGCCGTGGACGTGGCCGTGGACGCGGTCGAAGTGGTTTTTACAACCCTTCACAGAATAACGCGATCCACAAGAAGCATCATGTAGAAAGACATGAAAAAGGAAAGATGTTCGTGAAAGTTCTCTTCGGAATCCTGAAGATTCCTGTTACAAATGTGGCTCCAAAGGACACTGGTCTAGAGTGTGCCGAACACCGGAGTACCTTTGCAAGCTTTACAAAGCATCCTTGAAGGGAAAAGAGAAAGAAGTAAATTTCACTGAACATGATGATCCTACGGATGATTCAACTCATCTTGATGCTTCAGATTTTACTGATGATTTTGTTGATCTTCCAATCCATCGTGACATTGGTGATAATTAGTCATATGATTGTATTATCATACTTTGTTATTTGTAATTTTCAAATTTATCTTTGAATGAAATATTTCCCTTATAATAATATGTTTCAAATTTTATTCTTACCAAATTGTTTATTTTGCATGAAGCTTGATATGGATTACTCTAATGATGAAGTCAAGATCAAAACTGGAGAGATTTGCATACCGGATAGCGGTACAACACATACTATTCTCAAACATAAAAGGTACTTCTCTGAATTAAAACCAACAAAGGCAATCATCAATACAATATCAGGTCCTGTAGAATTGATTGAAGGGACTGGTAAAGCCAGCTTTATATTGCCAAATGGAACAAAGTTTTTCATAATAGATGCTTTGTTTTCACCAAAATTCAAAAGAAATTTGTTGAGTTTTAATGATATATATCTTCATGGATATGATACTCAGTCTGCAAATGAAGACAATATGAAGTATATGTATCTTACTACTTATATATCAGGTAAGAAGTACATACTAGAAAAACTACCAAAACTTTCCTCAGGATTGCATTATACATATATAAATGTGATAGAGTCACATATGATAGTTAAAGAAGATACAGAGACAGTAACTCTGTGGCATGATCGTTTAGGTCATCCTGGTTCAATGATGATGCGAAGAATTATTGAGAATTCACATGGACATACATTAAAGGGCCAGAAGATCCTTCAAGTTAGTAAAATTCCATGTGAGGCTTGTTCTCTAGGAAAATTAATCATGAGACCATCACCAGCTAAAATAAAAACAGAATCACCTACATTTTTTGAACGTATCCAAGGTGATATCTGTGGGCCTATACACCCATTATGTGGACCATTTAGATATTTTATGGTATTGATAGATGCCTCTAGTAGATGGTCACACGTTTGTTTATTGTCAACTCACAATGTGGCATTTGCGAGATTTCTTGCTCAGATTATTAGATTAAGGGCATAATTTTCTGATTATACAATCAAGAAAGTTAGACTTGACAATGCTGGTGAGTTTACCTCTCAGGCTTTTAATGATTATTATATGTCAATTGGAATAGTTGTTGAACATCCTATTGCCCATGTACATACACAAAATGGTTTGGCTGAGTCACTGATTAAGCGCCTCCAACTTATTGCTAGACCATTAATAATGAGAACAAAGCTTCCTATTTCTGTATGGGGTCATGCAGTTTTACATGCTGCAGCATTAATTCGCATCAGACCAAGTGCATATCATGAGTACTCCCCTCTACAATTAGCATTTGGTCAAGAACCAAATATTTCCCATCTTAGAATTTTTGGTTGTGCGGTATATGTACCAATTTCTCCACCACAACGTACAAAGATGGGTCCTCAAAGAAGACTGAGAATATATGTCGGTTTTGAATCTCCTTCTATAATAGATATCTTGAGCCTAAAACCGGTGATGTTTTTACGGCTCGGTTTGCCGACTGTCACTTCAATGAGGCAATTTTCCCAGCATTAGGGGGAGAAAAGAAACAGCTGGAGAAGGAGATTACATGGAGTGAATCATCCTTATTGCATCTTGATCCTCACACAAGACAATGTGAGACAGAAGTGTAAAAGATTATGCATTTACAAGAAATAGCAAATCAATTGCCAGATGCGTTCACTGATACAAAAGGAGTGACTAAATCATATATACCAGCTGTAAATGCTCCTGCTCGGATTGAAATCCCAAAAGGACAACCCGAGAATGAAGGCACTCATGAGTCTAAGACATGCCTGAAGCGTGGTAGACCAATCGGTTCCAAAGACAAAAATCCTCGAAAAAGAAAAGGAACAGATAAGCACAATGACCCCAATGTGCAAGAATGTGTTCCAGAAGAAAAACAAAATAAACAAGAATGTGTTCCAAAAGAAACACAAAATAAGACAAATCAAGAGATAAAAAATCCTGAAGATATAGAAAATCATGAAATCTCTATTGATTATGTCAATACAGGAGGATTATGGAATCGCAATAAGATGGAAATATAGATGAAATATTTTCCTATTCCGTAGCATATGATATTGTTAACGAAAGTGAGGATCCTGAACCAAGATCCGTTACTGAATGTCAAAATAGACCTGATTGGACAAAGTGAAAAGACGCTATACAGGCTGAATTGAGTTCGCTTAATAAGCGCAAAGTATTTGGGCCTATTATCCTCACGCCTGAAGCCGTGAGGCCAGTAGAATACAAATGGGTTTTTATACGAAAACGCAACGAGAAAAACGAGATTGTGAGATATAAAGCTCGACTTGTTGCTCAAGGTTTTTCGCAAAGCCCTGGAATTGATTATGAAGAAACGTATTCTCCAGTAATGGATGCAATTACGTTTAGATATTTAATCAGCCTAGCAGTTTCTAAAAATTTAGAAATGCGTCTTATGGATGTTGTTACAGCTTATTTATATGGGTCGCTTGATAGCGATATTTATATGAAAATCCCTGAAGGATTTAAAATGCCTGAAGCATAAAGTTCAAAGCCCAAAGAATTATATTCGATCAAATTACAAAGATCGTTATATGGGTTAAAACAATCAGGACGCATGTGGTATAATCGCTTAAGCGAGTATTTATTAAAAGAAGGATATGTAAATAATCCTATATGCCCATGTGTTTTTATAAAGAAAATAACATCCGGATTCATTATCATTGCTGTATATGTTGATGATTTAAACATTATTGGGACTCACAAAGAAATCCTAGAAGTAATGATATATTTAAAGAATGAATTTGAAATGAAAGACCTTGGGAGAACCAAATATTGTATTGGTTTACAGATTGAGCACTTTCAAAGTGGAATACTTTTGCATCAATCAAATTATACTGAAAAGGTCTTAAAATGCTTTAACATGGATAAAGCAAACCCTTTAAGCACTCCAATGGTTGTTAGATCATTGAATGTGGAAAAAGATCCATTTCGACCTCGCGAAGATAATGAAGAGGTTCTTGGTCCTGAAATACCATACCTAAGTGCAATTGGAGCTCTTATGTATCTAGCTAATTGTACCCGACCAGATATAGCATTTGCTACTAATTTATTAGCAAGATTTAGCTCATCTCCTACACGAAGACATTGGAATGGTATTAAACATATATTTCGTTATCTTCGAGGAACAACTAACTTTGGTTTGTTTTATTCCAGAGGATCAAAACAAAAAATAATTGGTTATGCAGATGCATGTTATTTGTCAGATCTACATAAAGCCAGGTCTCAAACAGGATATGTATTCACATGTGGAGGTGCAGCGATCTCTTGGCGTTCACAAAAGCAGACACTTATTGCCACTTCTTCTAATCATGCTGAAGTCATAGCACTCCATGAAGCAAGTCGAGAATGTGTATGGCTAAGGTCTGTAACTCAACACATCCAAGAAACTTGTGGATTACCAGTCAACGGAGATCCAACAGTACTATTTGAAGACAATGCTGCATGCGTCACTCAAATGAAGGAAGGATTCATCAAAAGTGACCGTACCAAGCATATACCCCAAAGTTCTTCTCATTCAGCCAAAGGCTGAAAAGGATAAGCAAATTAATATTCAGTATATCCGATCAAGTGATAATGTGGCAGATCTCTTTACAAAGGCACTTCCCTCTACAACTCTCAGAAAGCTTATTCATGATATTGGGATGCATCATAAGCGAGATTTATGAAGAAGAACTACTTATGTCAACTCGAGGGGGAGCTTACGTGGCTGCACTCTTTTTCCCTTACTATGGTTTTGTCCCACATGATTTTCCTGGTAAGGTTTTTAACGAGGCAGCATAGAACACATATACAAGATGATGTACTCTTTTTCCTTTCGCTATGGTTTTGTCCCACTGGGTTTTCCTAGCAAGGTTTTAATGAGACATCATGTATGATGGACAGCCAAGGGGGAGTGTTAAGAAAAGTCCACAGATGCCTGTCCACCCCGTCAACTCCATCGCCTAACTTCACTGTGCACCATTAATAAGTTTACTATGTGCTGATGTAAGCGATGACGCAAGCGACTGCATAGTGCCCCCAAGGTTTTCCTATAAATAGGCCCTTCCTGATTCATTTCAATGTACATAATTCAGAAATCAATAAGAATTCCTACTTCTACTCTGTCTCTAGAATTCTCTATCTTGGTGTTATATTCTCGGAGTTTTTACAACAAAACGAGACATTTTCCTCAATTATTATAGTCTTATAGGGCATGTAGCTTAACTGGATCCATGGAACTTGGGCTGGCTTATTTAGGACTGGGTCCTTCAAGATAAGAGCACATCCACCAGCTTACTACAGCCTTGGTTTCTGTCTATAGATAAAGGAAAAAACAACGACAACAAGTACAATAAATAATAGTAACTAGTATACCGCACGATGAAAACCGACTAATAGAACAGCGGAGAAGGAGAGTGAGGAAGGAAGAAGAAGAAGAGTAGTAGGAAGAAGGTGGGGGAGAGGGTTTGACTTTGCTGGAAGGAGTAGGAGGCGGGGGGTGACCCTCTCTCACTCTCTCTCTCTCTCTCTCTCTCGGAAGATAGACGGACGGATAAAGTCTCCATAGAAGTCACGAGAGAAAATGCCCAGGTTTTGATAAATCATAGGAAGTGACAGCGGAGCAGGGTTGAATTTGGGCAGCATAATTCAAACTGAAATAGTATCTTCAAGATAAGGTCTATTGTGACATACAATAAAACAAAGGTTTTTTATATGTAAAAATAAATCTGAAATAATATGTGATATATACAGCAATCTTGCTCTGGTACATATTTAACTGCACATTTTATGAGCCTTAAATAGCTTCAACACCATCAAGTCTATCGACCATCAAGAACTGTGACCGTGACATCGTTTACAGTTACGGATTCTTTCTTTGTTGAAGATACATTTGTATCAAAGGAGTATTTCGACGCCACAAAACCAGGTTGTTTTGGATGAGGCAGAACCGCGCTATCACTGCCCAGCATCAACACAACAGATGACATTGTCGGCCTATTTTTAGGTTGTTCTTGCACACACAAGAGACCAATTTTTATGCATTTCAGTGCTTCAACCATCGCAAATGAGTAACCAATTGTATCATCAACCAGTTCCAATCCATTGCCTTCTCTCCATAAATTCCATGCCTAGTTTATAATAAAGCAAGTATTATTAGTTTAAGAGGTATATTTATGAGCATTATGTTGGTCTTGATTTCTAGATACTTACATATCCTAGAAGATTCAAATGTTCAGAAAAAAATACTCCTCTGTTCTTCTTGCCACTTATAATTTCGAGTACCAGGACTCCGAAGCTAAATACATCAGATTTAATGGAGAAGATGCCATCCATTGCATACTCAGGGGACATGTATCCACTGCATACATAATTGAGATGATAAAAGATATCGTGAAAAGGGAAATTGCAGTATGAAGTAGAAAGTACTTACTATGTTCCCACTACTTTGCATGTGTTTACTTCTGTTTCATCCCCTCCAAAAATTCTTGCCATGCCAAAGTCTGAAATTTTGGGGTTCATGTCGGCGTCAAGGAGAATGTTGCTAGCTTTCAGATCCCTGTGAATTATTCTAAGTCTAGATTCATGATGAAGATAGAGCATTCCTCGCGCAATGCCTAGAATTATGTGATATCTTGTTTGCCAATCCAAAGATGTACCATTTGCTTTATAAAAACAAACATTTGTTATAGTTATGGATTTTATATCGGATTCTACTAAGTAATGAATTAAAACAAGAAGTAGTAATGCAAAGGCAATGACTAACCAAATAGAAAGGCATCCAAGCTTTTATTGGGCATGTACTCGTAGACTAATATCCGCTCCTCTTCTTGAATGCAACAGCCTAGAAGGCGAACTAGATTTCTATGTTGGAGCTTGGCAATCACCATGACCTCATTCTTAAACTCATCAATGCCCTGCACTGAAGTCCTTGCCAATCGCTTCACGGCTATTTCCTGCCCCCCTCCTAGCTTACCCTATCAATTAGACAGCGTATAACAAATATTCATACAAAAACTTGTTCAACTGAACTAGCACAGATCTTTTTATTTAACATGATTTGTAATAAGACCAAGTTACCTTGTATACAGGGCCAAAACCACCCTCACCAAGCTTGTTTTGCATTGAAAAATTATCAGTAGCAGTTGCGATAGTATCTATATCAAATAATGGAAGCTTGAAGTCTTCTCCTCTAACAGTCGCATCTTTGAATGAAGTGGCAACAGATTCAGCTGCAGAAGAAATAACCAAGTCAAGCATTTCTTCTCAGTCTCAATTACTTTCTAAGTTAAGACAGCAAGTACCTCTCCTTCCTTTCTTCCTCCTCCAAATGCAGCATCCCAAACAAGCAAGCAGTAGCATCCCTGAAACTGTGCCTCCTATAATCGTAGCAATAGGTAATTTACTCTTATGAGACTGTTCTTTTATTTTATCTGCAGACAGAAACATAATATGATGTTAACTGAGCATATTTTCTGAAATATAATCATCATGAACATTTCAAGCACAACTTACAGATAAAATCTTTGAATGAAACTAATACTAGTATTATTTGAACATTCTTTAATCTTAACAATATTCAATCTAGTGTTTCAGAAACAAATACACTCACCTAGATCTGCAGCTGCCAACCTTACATAGAGATTCTGCCCACCATCATCATACACTCTTAGATCAGTAAGCTCTGTTGTCCAAATAATGCAACCTGATCCAGTTCCGCTAATATCCGCACTAGCATAAGCAGTACAAGAACAATTCTCCAAGCACTGAACCCTGCACTCATCAATGTTCAAGCTCATGTCAACCGTTGCATTTGTTGTGTCCGGCAGCTTAGCCCCGTTCATCATCATGAATCCATCAGTGCCATTTGTACAATCCAATTGCGTTTGCCGAATGCACCCATCAGTCCCATCTCTGAGAGCCCAATCATAGGGTGATTTGGGTTTGAACCCTTGCAAGCAGTTGCAGATTGGTGAATCACTAGTGTTACAAACACCAAAGGGACCGCAGGGGCTAACACGATCACATTGGTCCGTGGGTGCAGACCAGAAAGCATTCCACATGCTACCCTGATCGAGCCAGACTAATCTCTGGACAGTTCCAAAATGGTCTACTATTACTCTGCTAATGATGGCATTGTCGATTATGCTGAAACTATAGGAAATCTCATTTAGGTCATCTATAAATGTGAAATTGAAGGCATTATCTGAGTCCATTTCAGGGATACCGGCAAATCTTAGCCCATCCCAGGGCCCACCACGCCAGAACAGGCTTGAACCTGACTGCATAACTAGCTGGGGATCACCTTTCAGATCAATAAAGATGGTGTAGGGACCTGGGGACGGGTCGGTGGGGCTCATCCATGATGTTATGTTCCGGTTGAGCCCACTCTTTAGGTCCCAACCCAGCTTCATGCCTGGCAACAAGGTATCAGTTGGATAGTTGAAACTCTGCCATGTTGTAATTTTGCTTCCTATCCTGTCAACTTGGGTAACAACAAAATTTCCATTGTCTAATAATTGGGCGATCGGGTTGGTTGCACCTGGTACAGCACCCGAAGTCCAAACAACTGTGGAGTTCCCGGCAGTGATGATGAGAGCTCCATTGATCAATATTGATAGTACTCCGGTGGAGTCATTGATCGGATTCTGGCGGTTAGCCACCCATACAATGTTTTGGACAGAGATATTGTTGTACCATATGCCGATGTATCGGTTGTTTGAGTTCATCGGGCTGAAGAAGCCTAATCTGAAGGTTCCAGCAGCAGAGACCAAGGTTTCACCATTGCTTAGCGATTGTGCTGGTGTCAAAATGTCACCTGCAGTGGAGAGAGAAAAGAGAAATGAAGGGATGAACAGAGACAATAGATTTCTGGGGACCTTTCTTCTCATTTTTGGAAATGGAAAGATTAGGGAGTCATTGACGTTAGGTTAATATATAAGCTGGTGTCTTTTTCTATTTGGACAAGAGCCCAGCAGCTTCTCCTTGGAAAGAGTTTTACCTGCGTACGTAGAGTATATATTATGTCAGTTATTCATGAGATTTGTTATAGCACAATGTTTGTTTAAGCTGGCAAGAAGAAGCGAAGTCATAGGTCACAAGTAGAGTCCAAATTTCACCAACTAATTATTATTATACAGGTTTCCACGAACCCTGACACCTAAAATATTAAGCATATGCTTTTTAAAAAAAAAAATCTAAATTGATTTTATTTCATTATGAATTGAATTATTATCATCTTTTGAGGAAAGTAGACAAAGAATTCACCCTTCTCAAAATATTAAACAAAGATATGAAAAGAGTTTTCCAAATATATAGACATTGTCGTTAATAATACGCTTATGCTTCTTAATTGGACCTGGTTTTACTGTCTGGCAGCTTGAGCTTTAAGAACTTTTGGACAAAAAACCAGATTCAGGCATATGCTCAGTTTTCCTGACTATGTCAACTAAATAAAAAATGATCGACATTTTTAGACATTGAACTGAGTGCATGCTTAGTTCTATTCCTAATCAATGTCCATGGACTTTATAGCTTAGAGCATAGACACATTAAAATTATATAATATATGGAACCTGATCCCCACCTTCAAAGAAATGTCACAGAAAAGCCTCTGCAACATACCTCAGCTCGTTTCAAAGTTGGATGCAGGTACCTGAAATACAAAATTGAAAGGAGCTCTGAAGCATACAACAAAACTGACAAACTTGTACAATTAAGAAAATATACCTTAGAGAAATAGTCATTCACAGCGGCTGATAGCTGGCAATAGTGAGGAAGTTGGCGAGTTGGCAGAGCACTTGTGATGGGGGAAATAAATGGTTTAGATTTAGTAGATTTGATATTTTTATTTAAATTAGATTTGGATAGATTTGATTGAAGTTTAGAGGTTCTTTAAATTTAGATGTGATTAGATTTGATGATGTAAAACCACCTGGATCGCAATCACCTTCAAATCGGATTTGGGTTTCCACCCCTTGCACGGGCTTCTCACCCTAAACTCGAGAGCAGAACTCAAGAATTTAACACAATAATTTGAGGAAAAGTTTTAATCATTCATTAATTCCAATAAGACAGTCTAGGGGGCCTTATATAGGCTTTACAAAAAGAGAACTACTGGGAGATAACCGATGTGGTACTAAACGTCCACAACAGAACAAAAATAAAAGGAACACAAATAAAGCTAAAACATCTGCTATCAATAAGGCCTGAAACAAGTCCCATCTAAAGCCATAGAAGACCAGCGCGTCGCCTCCTGAAGTATACTCGATCGAACCTGCTCCTGGGCGGTGGCATGATGTCCTCATCAATTCCCCCCGGGTGGAAAGAACTCGACCCTGTCGAGTGTGGGGGACAGAACTGCTGTCTGCTGTGGTAGTGCTCCAGTCGATCAGGATCAAGATGCTGGAGGTCTTCCTCGGTAATCCAAGAATTTTCTGAATCAGGTTTTCCCGTCCACTTAATGAGATAGCGTCTCGTCCCTCCATCTCCAGTAGAGATAATCTGATCATCCAAGATAGAATCTATATGTTCTGTTGCATAGGACATTTTAGGGGGAAGTGGAGGTAGTGGGGGGCTCTCAGAAAGAAGGTCTTGACTTGGCTCATCCACAAATGGATCAGAAGGGGTATCAAAAGTACCTCGATATAGAACCAAATCCTCAACATTAAAGGTGCAACTGATGCCAAAGTCAGGTGGGAGATCCACCACATAAGCATTTGAATTGATTTTCTTGATAATCTTGAATGGCCCTGCACTTCGCGCGTGTAATTTCTTTACGGTTCCTGGTGGAAACCGTTCGGGTCGCATGCGGACCATCACATAATCTCCGACATTAAAAGATCTTAATCGGCGATGTAAATCTGCAGAAGCTTTATAATCAGTATTATTTTTCATTATCTTGTCTCTGACTTCCTCATGTAATGCATGGATATGGGATGCAAATGCTGATGCGGAGTCTGATACCCTAGAATGATGATGAGCCATGGGAATTAAATCAATGGGTTGCCTGGGCTTAAAACCGTTTACTATTTCAAAAGGACTGAGACCCGTAGTCCTATTGACAGATCCGTTATATGCAAATTCAGCCATGGGCAAAATGAGATCCCAAGTTTTTAAATTTTCTCCAACTAGACACCTGAGGAGATTCCTAGCGATCTGTTTACCACCTCGGTTTGACCATCTGTCTGTGGGTGAAAGGCGGTTGAGAATTTCAGTTTGGTACCCATCTTATGCCAAAGTATTTTCCAGAAATAGCTAACAAACTTAACATCCCGATCAGACACCATGGTTTTAGGTATCCCGTGCAACTTTACGATATGATCAAAGAATAAGACAGCAACTCGAGACGCATCTGAGGTCTTGGAACACGGGATGAAGTGAGCCATTTTTGAAAATTGGTCAACTACCACTAGGATAGAATCGTGCTTTTTTTGAGTCTTGGGCAGCCCTAGAATGAAGTCTAGGCTCACGTCTTGCCAGGGGCACTTAGGTACAGGAAGAGGAGTGTAAGGTCCGGCAATCTGCTTTTGTTGCTTAGCCAGTTGACACGTGCGACATTGGCTAACTACTTTAGAGACATCTCTTTTCAGACTCGGCCAGTAGAATCGATGTTCAACGGCCTCAATTGTCTTATTCTGACCGAAATGTCCTGCCAGGCCTCCAGCATGTAGTTCCAAAGAGAGAAAATCCCTAAGGGACGTACGGGGAATACACAACTTACGGAATCGGAAGAGATAACCGTCTTGAAGGAGAAAACCGTACATCTCACGGATAGGGCCGTCTCGTAACGTGACATAAATGTTCCTAAAATCGGGACATGATTCATACTCCTCCTTTAATTTCTCAAATCCAACCACTTCTGTGCTCATTGCCACCAAGATCGTGACACGTCGACTCAGCGCATCAGCGACCTTATTCTCGATGCCTGCTTTATGTTTGAGAACAAAAGTGTAATCCTGCAAGAACTCCACCCATTTGCTATGCCTCGCATTTAATCTCTTCTGGGAGTTGAGATATCTTAACGCTTCGTGATCTGAGTACAACACGAATTCCTGTGGCAACAGATAATGTCTCCAGTAACGCAACGCCTGTATAACCGCATAAAATTCTTTATCATAAGTGGAGTAGCGTTGCCGGGCATCATTTAGTTTTTCGCTGAAATAAGCAACCGGGTGGTTTTCCTGACTCAGTACACCACCTATTGCTAGTCCCGATGCGTCACAAGTTACTTCAAAAGCTTTTGAAAAATCAGGGAGACGCATTACAGGAGCTTCCGTCATCATCTTCTTTATTTCAGCGAAAGCCTTGGAGGCAGCAGGAGCCCACTGGAACACCTCGCTCTTTAAACAGTCGGTTATAGGTGCCATAATAGCACTAAAATTCTTGATGAACCGACGGTAGAAAGTGGCTAACCCGTGAAAACTTCTGACTTCCCTGATCGTTCGGGGTTGTGGCCACTCGGTTATTGCCTTCACTTTCTCAGGGTCTGCGGAAACTCCCTCGGAGGAAACCACAAATCCTAAGAAGATAACCCTGTCTATGCAAAAAGCACACTTCTTTGGATTTGCATAAAATTTCTCAGCATAGAGTGTGCAGAGGACTTGCCTCAGATGACCCACATATTGCTCCTGGGTTTGGCTATAGATTAGTATGTCATCAAAATAGACCACCACGAACTTACCGATAAACGGTCGAAACAATTGGGTCATTACTCTCATGAAGGTGCTTGGAGCATTGGACAGTCCAAAAGGCATAACCAACCATTCATATAACCCGTCTTTAGTCTTAAATGCGGTTTTCTATTCATCCCCGGGTCGGATCCTAATTTGATGGTACCCGCTCTTAAGATCAATTTTGGAAAAGATTGTGGCACCTGACATCAGATCCAGCATATCATCCAGACGGGGAATGGGGAAACGGTACTTGACGGTAATTTTATTGATTGCACGACTATCCACACACATACGCCATGTATCATTCTTCTTTGGCGCTAAAAGTGCGGGAACCGCACATGGGCTCAAGCTCTCTTTGATGAACCCCTTGTCAAGTAGCTCTTCCACTTGTCGTTGCAATTCCGCATGTTCAGTTGGGTTCATTCTATAGTGAGACAAATTTGGTAAAGTTGCTCCTGGGACTAAGTCAATAGCATGTTGAATGTCTCGCATAGGGGGCAACTCACCTGGAAGATCTTTTGGGAGGGTTTCAGAAAACTCCTCCAGAATTGGTTTAATATGCTCGGGAATCTGCTCCTCGATATCCCGGTTAGCCTCTCGAGCCACGAGAGCATAACAAGTAGAACCATCCTGCAAGCTCTTTTCAATTTGATCGTGGCTAATCAAATTCATTTCCATCTTACCTTTGCCCTTATCAACCCTTTTTTTTGGATTTATAACGTCCACTTTATCTTTCCCTTTACCAGCCTCTTTCTCTCGGGTTGGCGGCTTCGGTTGGTTTGGCATAATCTTCACCTTTTTCCCATTATGGACGAACGAACACTGGTTGGTACGTCCATGTATGGTCACATCTAGGTCAAATAACCATGGTCGACCCAAAATGATATGACCTACATTCATGGGGAGTATGTCACACCACACATTTTCTGTGTATGTGGCAAACTGGATGGGAATTTGACATCTCTCTTGAACATCGATAGATGTAGCATCGATCCATGTAACTTTGTAGGGGTTTGGATGCTTCACCGGTGTCATCCCCAAGGTGGTAATTAACTTTGATGCCACAGCGTTGATGCAGCTGCCACTATCTACTATTACCTTGCAGTTCTTATTGCCAATTTTTGTGCAAGTTTGGAATATGGCAGTCCTTCTCCAGTCGTTGAGTGGTCCAGGCTGGGTTAAAGTACATCTAACCACTCCTAATTGGGTGCGAGCTACATTAGGAGGTAAGATCGTCATTTCCACAGTTCGGATGCACCCATTAAATTCATACTCTTCGACAGAGGCATCCGAGTCATCATCTTGTTGGTGCACCACTTTTTCTCCATCATCCTCTCCTTCTATATCTTCAATGGGAACCTCGACAAAGAGGGTTTTGGTTTGACTCGGGCACTGGCTGGCAAGGTGACCATACCCTTGACACCTGTAGCATTGGGTTCTAGGGTTGACTTTTCCTGGTTCACTTACCGTTCTCTTTTCGGATGCAAAGGGCTTTGCACCAGAAGGACCTGCTGGTTTGACGCTAGAGGAACTGGAGGCAGGTTTACTTGGGGTAGGGAGTGTTCGGTTGAAGCTTGGCTGGCCAGTATTGGTGGTTCTAGAGTTATCCTTAAAGTTACTTCGATTAAAATAGGATCCTCTAGACTCATCTAAGTCGGTGACTAGCTGATATGCCTGTTCTAGAGTCGTGATGCCTCGAGCAATGAGCTCTCGGCGATAATCATCCCTAAGACCGGACCTAAACCTAGATAGGGTCTGTTCGGGAGATTCTAACTCAATAGCTCCACACCGATTCAGATATTCATCAAACTTAGCAATGTAATCAGCGGCTGACTTGTTTCCCTGGGTCCATCGATTCCACTTGTCCAACAATTGTTGACTGAACGATGGTGGAACATACTTCATCATAAGCTTCTCTTTCATGCTTTCCCAAGTGTCCACGGGGTCTTCCCTTCTGTACCTCATCATCCTCTCTAAGTTTTCCCAGTATTGCCCAGCTTGTCCCGTTAATTTCATTACGGCCAATCGAACCTTTCTTGACTCAGACATGTCATGCCAACGAAAATATCGGTCCATAGCCAACTGCCAATCTATATAGACCTGAGGGTCTAAACGCCCGTCAAAAGAAGGAGCATCAACTTTAACGCTCCTGATATACTGGGCATCGGCATCAGTTGTTCGGTAAGGTGGGCCTCGCTCACGCCTAGGAGACCTACTGTCATGGCCTCGCTCACGCCTAGGAGACCTACTGTCATTTCGAGAACTCTCATCATCCCCGATTCTTCTCCTATTGGTTTCTAACCTACCAATTCTAGTTGCTAGATCCCTACAGTTGACATCAACCTGATCCTTAACTTCTTGTAGTTGCCTGTCCATGCTCTCTATCTTTTGTAGGATTGTGTTCAGGGTATCATGAATGCTAGGGTCCATTGGTGCTGAAGTTTCGCCTATAGAGAAAGTTCTACCACTTCTAGTAGGCATGCAAGATTCTCGCTGACCCTAAATGCAAGCTGTCCTTAGGATATATATGTTATGCAGGAGGAGTCAGAGATTAGAATGGTGAAAGATAATACCAATTTTAAGCTAATGAGACTAACACGTGATTAAGAAATTGTAAAGTGGAGACAGTGATAAAACACGTGCCGATACAGTTAATTTTCAAGATTAATCAAGTAATCACAAATTCAAATTAATTTAGTTGCACAATTAATATTAGGTCGGTTACCACTCAAGATTAGAATCACACAACTCACTTATATAGTGGGCAACAGTCAATAAATTCTATCATGCGACAGATTGGGAGAACTAGCTATTTAATCAAGTGACAGGAATAACTGACAGAATATTCAAAGTTACCTGAGAAGGCGACCGTAACTCAAACCTGAACGAGACTGCTGTAGGCGCGTAGTACTGGTCGTCACGAATCCACTGCCTCGAAAACGGATCAATTCGGACTTGAAATGAATCCTGAACGGTCGTCGGAAGCGATCAGTAACTGAGCTGAGTTGGCTCAGTCGAGTCAACTCGGCCGAGTTGACTCGTTCACTGACTCGGGCCCGTGTTGGATTGGATCCGACCCAGCCCTGATATAATTGGGTCGGGTTACTCTCTGAGACTCATTCCCTTCCCCGATTCCAGGCTAGGGCAACGGTGGAATGAGGCGGCGGCGGCGGCGATGCGTTGTCGGCGGTGAAGGTCGATCCAGGAGGCGAGCGCTGTGGGTCGGGGAGCCCCGGCGAGCTCGATCTCCTCTTCTTCTTCTCTATTCGCTCCGGCTAGGGCAGGACTTCAAGCTCGGCGGCGAGAGTTGACGACGACGTCGGCGTAGATGGCCGGCGAAGCTCTCCAGCAAGGCACGACGAGGCTTCGGAGATGAAGACGGCGACGCGAAGCCCTCTTCCTTTCGATCTCAGACTAGGGCTTGAGAAGCCCTCAGCGGCGGCGCAGGTGATCTGGCAAGGCGGAGTCCGGCGAGGCTAAGGTCTGCGGGACGGTGAGATCGCGACGGCGGGGACTTCTTCAAGTCGTCGTCAACCTAGGCTCTTCTTCGGCGAAGGCACGGAGGAGTCCCGTCAGCGGCGGGTTCGACGAGGCTCCACAGTGCTCAGGCGAGCACGACGAAGCTTCAGAGGCGTTGGATGCTTCAGTCGGAGGAGGTGGAGGAGCTTCTGGGGCATCAACTTCGACCCACGGGCTCCAGATCTGAGCGGATGTGGTCGGAAACGGCGAGAGCGACGACGAGAGCACTGGATCTGTTCAAATTTGCCCCGCTCAGCGCCGGCGATGGTGTTAATGAAGAAGGGTAGCGGCGGCGGGTTGCTGAGGAGATGAACAGTTGGAGATTTCGAATTCTCAGGGATTTTCTTTTCTTTTTCACTGTATTTTCTTTTTTTGAAACAGTGTATTTTTTTTTTTGGACTGGAATATAGATCTAGGGTTTTTTTTTTGAATATAGATCTAGGGTTTTTGGAATATAGATCTAGGGTTTTGGAAACTGAAAAATTTAGAAAAAAGAAAATTTGAAGGGGATTGAAAACCGGTGCTCTGATACCAAAATGATGTAAAACCACCTGGATCGCAATCACCTTCAAATCGGATTTGGGTTTCCACCCCTTGCACGGGCTTCTCACCCTAAACTCGAGAGCAGAACTCAAGAATTTAACACAATAATTTGAGGAAAAGTTTTAATCATTCATTAATTCCAATAAGACAGTCTAGGGGGCCTTATATAGGCTTTACAAAAAGAGAACTACTAGGAAATAACCGATGTGGTACTAAACGTCCACAACAGAACAAAAATAAAAGGAACACAAATAAAGCTAAAACATCTGCTATCAATAAGGCCTGAAACAAGTCCCATCTAAAGCCATAGAAGACCAGCGCGTCGCCTCCTGAAGTATACTCGATCGAACCTGCTCCTGGGCGGTGGCATGATGTCCTCATCATTTGATGTTATCAATAATTGCACGTATAGTGCATGTGTTGTAGGCTATATATAGCCATGCAGTGATCTTTAAAAATTATTGAATGATTTTGATAAAGAAAAAATGAAGCTATTTGTTTTGGTATTGATTTTGATCCCGTGGATTGAATCATAGGTGATGAAGCCAAAATTCGGATTGCGATCCACGATCATGTCTTTTCTTTTCTCTCTTATTCTTCCTAATTCCATAACATCCCCACCACAAACCCTAAATTCCCTTCCGTCTCACATCAATTTGGTATCAGAGCCAAATTTTCTGTTTTTTTCCTTCCACAAAAATTCACTTAAAAAAAAAATTTACTGTTCCGTGTGTTTACGGTTATTATTCCCTGTAGAACGCAGTCCAGAGTCCATTTCAGGCATGTTCGGAGTCCGATTTGAGTTCTGTCTGAAACGTTGAATGCGTGACTGAGTCCCGGAGCTACTGGAAAGATTTCATAGCAGTTGGATAGCAGATCTGATCTCTACAAGCCCGTATTTGATGCCAGTACTATTCCTGTAGCAGAAAATCAATGTTTCGAGCCATATTTTTAGCCGATTTGAGTCCAATTTGAATCGTTGAGATTCTTGGGTAACTTTTCATCTTTATGCACTGAATTTTCTTCATGGACTTTTACTTTTGTGATAGTTACATAAATACTGATGTTGATGACAAGAAGGTTGAATGGGATATGTATGCAGCTATCATGTATTTTCGGAGTTCTGATGATCATTATGGATATGAGAAGTGGGAAAATAATATTGGAGCTTTTTCTAGTTATTTTGTTCCGACTTCTAAACAGAAGTTCTATTATGCCCAATGAAGCTGGTTGGAAAAGCTTATTGTTGGGGGAAAGGCAGTTATATCGACTATCGATGTTGGTTTGTCTTAAAAGATCTCCGTACTTTGGATGCTCCACAACTTCTTTATTCATCTGAGGCAGATTACAAAGAGCCAAAAGTTATTGATGAACCAGAACCAGAAGTTATTGATGAGCCAGAGCCAGAAGTTATTGATGAGCCAGATTCAGAGCCTCCAATTCTCGTCGAGCCAAACATTATTGATGAGACAGATTCAGAAGTTGTTGATGAGGCAAGAATTAGAGGCAGAAGTGAAAGAGTCTCTTATTAAGACTCTTGTAAATTTTCCAGTGAAGCCTACCATGAAACCATGATAGCTATATCTTTAAGATCACTTGATATCTACGATCCGTTGCAGATCTTTTAGAGGAGACAGGTTAACCAGAAATTAATGTCTTGGTATGTGAGTTAATTTTAGTAGAGCTGAGTTGCCTTCTTTTGCTGCACGTATCTAGTTCGAGTTACCGCTAACTTCAGCCGATTTGTCATGGAAGTCAGTTTCACCTCCACCACCTTAGTTCATACAGGATGCATCAGCGCTAATTTTCCGACTGCCACTTTGACCTGATTGAGAATTCGTGATGCGGCTCAATTCTACTCGGTCGTACTTATCTTGTACCTACTATTACATTCATCGGGGATGAAAATTTACAAGCCAGGGAGAATGATGGGGGAAACAAACAGTTTAGATTTAGTAAATTTGAGATTTTTATTTAAATTAGATTTGGATAGATTTAGTTGAGATTTAGGAGTTATTTGAATTTAGATGTGATAAGATTTGATATTATCAATAATTGCACGTATAGTGCACGTGTTGTAGGCTATATATGTCATGTGGTGATTTTTGAAAATTATTGAATGCTTTGATTAAAAAAATAAAGTTATTTGCTTTAGTATTGATTTTGATCCCGTGGATTGAATCATAAGACGTAAAGCCAAGATCCGGGTTGCGATCCGCGATTATATCTTTCATTTCCTCCCTTATTCTTCCCCAATTCCACAACATATAAACCCTAAATCCCCCTCCGTCCCACATCAACTTGCTTATGATCAGGATGGTCAACATTTTAAGACAGATTTTGTCTCCTATAGGAGAGTAGAGTTGGTGGGAGTTATCCACCTTATTCACTCAAAAATATAAATATGAGGCAGTGGCATATCTCTAATTTTCTAACAAGATATACTTACAAGATATCATGCCAACAAACCAACAAAGTTGTTAATGCAATCAAGTACAACAATTACTACAGAAAAAAATATAACGACCATACTTCCGAGTAGGTTGTGGCTGATGACTAGTTAAGAAAGAATACTTACCGTAATTAGAGGTTGTTTGGGAAATGAGAAATAACAAAAAATACTAATCAAAATAAATAAAATAAACAAACTGTTTCACCAGAATATCTTCAAAGAAAACTATTAAGCAAGTTGTTATCTTCCATCCAATGATAGAGTCAAGTCATTTGATGTACATGATTCTTGTTTCTTTGAAGGTGGTGGGTGTGTTTCCGGAGGGCCGGTGAAAGCAATGAAGCCAAGCTGATTTGGTTGTGGCAGTGATGCAATATCACTGGCGCTGCCCAACAATACAGCAACATATGACATCAATGGCCTATCTTCTGGGCGTTCTTGCACACATAATAGACCCACTTTTACACATTTTAAGACTTCCCCAGGTGGAAAAGAATCATTCATAGACTTATGCACTATCTGCAAGCTTTTGCCTTCATTCAATAACTCCAGACCTAAATCAAATTGCAAATGATGTGAAATTTGGATTAAAGTCAAACATGATGATTAAGAAATTTCCACTCACATGCGCAACAAGTGGGGAGGGAAGGAATATGCTCCCCTAATTTTCCTTCCACTTATAATTTCCAGTACTAAAACACCAAAGCTAAATACATCAGACTTCATGGAGAAGATTCCTGTCATGGCGTACTCAGGAGACATGTATCCGCTGCAATTGATCTCCAAGATATGAGTTTATTAAGAGTTTCAAACACAGAACTGTGAAACCATATACTGTTTCTGGATTATACTTACTATGTGCCAACAATTTTTCTTGTAATAAAATCTGTCTCATCTCCACCAAAAATTCTGGCCATACCAAAATCTAAAATTTTGGGATTCATTTCCTTATCAAGGAGAATATTGCTAGCTTTGGGATCTGTGAATAATTCTAAATCTGGAGTCATGGTGAAGGTAGAGAAGTCCACGAGTAACCCCTATAATAATTTGGTATAGAGTCTTCCAGTTGAGTAATGCACTTTTTTTTTCTTTATCTGGAGTCAAGCAAATCTAAAAATTACTATGCTTTGTTTTAGACTATTATCTTTACTAGAACAAAAAAGTATATTTCATTTTAAATTTATGACCTATGTAATGACATCACAACAACTGAGTGACTCCATGAGATCATCCTTTAATCATATAGACACAACATGTTTTTCCATGTTAAAGTTGACATGCAGAAAAATGAATTGTGGAACCAAATAAATCTACTGTTGAAATAGATCTATGGCGTTTATTTTCCAGGGTTTAAAAGTACTATCATATTTTTCATTTTCTTTGCAGTGTAGAAGGTGGGGGAGCAAATTCCAGTACTGGAGTCTCAAACATACGGATCACTGTCATACTCCAAACACCTCACCGATTTGCCCCTAAATAGTAGGTTAGTATGTTTGTTATATTTACTAGGTTGCAAGAACAGTGTGCATGGTTAAGCATGGCACATGCCAAACCTGTGCACCACCCGGGTACATGGCACGTGAAGAACGTTGTCTGGGACCACATGTGGCTAAACACACCCATCACATGCTTATGACAGGGGTTCTATGGAGGCACTGCAGGCTACAAGTTTGCAACTGGCACGTTATTGACAGTTCAAGTTGCACCTAATTCTTACCAACAGGTTGCATAAGGATATGGTAATTTATTGGTTATTTACAATCTATGTTTGCAAAGAGAAATGCTTTTTGGACTCAGTGCGATAAAAATAAAGGAGAAAATATTTCCTCTTTCCTTTGACCTCCAAGCCATCTACACACCCATGGTCTGGCTTGAGCTCAATCATAAAAGAAAGATGGACTGGCTAATATGCCAGATAACAAGCTAAGTATGGGCTGATTATGATGGTGAAATGCTTTTGCAGTTTTAAAGGGAAGTTTCTAAAATTAGCGGCATGTGGCTTGTCATTGTAAGCAGCGGTTGGAGAATAGATCTTGAATAGGAAGCACAGAACAGGATTGTTACTGGATGTTAACAGCAATATGGGGTTTGTAATGACCAGGGCATTGTGAATAGGGAATAAATAGGACGAATGAAGAAATGAGGACGACTAAACACCAGAAAGATTCGATGCACGCCTATTAACTTTTCTGTTTTCACATTTTTATTAACTCGAAATAGGAACGTAAGGGTACAATGTACAGTTCTTGTATCTCGTTTTATGTTTTCAGCTATTTCAGTCTCATGTCTTCTGATCAGGTAATTCAATAAAAATTACCCATTTCTTGCTCATAGTCTGATGACCTTTTCTTCATTTTATGCAATTACAAATTTACTCAAGTCATATTAATATAAGGTATGAGATTCTGCCGGTTTTCGGCCATTTCGTCTTGGTTTCGGTGAGTATTGGTCCGGAACTAAAAGTTCAGTTTTGCTTAGTTGGCTGGTACGTATGTGGTACCGATCGGTTTCAGTAAGTTTTGGACAATTTCAATAAGTATCGGAACAAATATACCAAAGCCTAAAAAAAATTCAAAAATAAATGGAAAAGGTGGGAAAATATAATGTTCCTCATTAACAATTTCATCTCCCTTTAACTTCTATAGACATATGAAATATAATTAAATCATAATTAGATATTTTAATTTAGTTATGGTTATAATATCAATTTAATTTATATTAATAGATTTCATATTATGCATATTAATTTAGATTAATTTTCCACTTAACTAGCTACGTATCAAAAGTTCACTTCTCTTGAGTTAACACCCACTAAACCCACATGTTCATTTTGTGGGCTTTTTGCACACTATATATGCAAATAATCAAATATGTCTACATGTTTATAGACATTGAAACTGAAACCGAAACTTGAATAATGAAACTAAAAAAATTGATTGAAATTTTTAATAAAAGAAGCGTCTAAAAGTGGGTTCTCGAATCTTGGTTGGAACTATGACAATACACAAGTCAGACTCAGAATGGTTTCAAATATCGGTTGATACCAATATATATCAAAAATATCATATCAGAGTGGTAGCTGATATGATATTAACACTATAATATCAGTCAACACCGATATTGATAATATTGATACTAAAAACCATTGGGAGATATTGATCGGGTACCAAGATTTTAAACCAAGTTGGAATCAATAAATAGAACTTTTACACCCCCACTTTTTTGCCTTTTAAGTTTTATCTTGGAGGCATACGTGCCACGATGCCCTAAACCGTTATAGATGAAATCTTTGGGATAACAAATGAGTTATAGAGGTTATATCTCACTTTTCCCCATGAAAAGTAAAATTTTAGATATATGAATTTAACAGGAAGCAAAAGCATACCAAACAAGAAGGCATCCAAGCTTTTGTTCGGCATGTATTCATATATCAACATCCTTTCATCCCCTTGAATGCAATAACCAAGAAGCCGAACAAGGTTTCTATACTGAAGTTTGCCAATAAGCATCACTTCGTTCTCGAATTCATCTGTGCCTTGTCGTGAAGTCTCAGCAAGTCGCTTTACTGCTATCTCTTGAGACTCTCCAAGCTTTCCCTATCATTTATGACTGTAACATCAAATAATATTTTACAGATATTATTCTAAGCGCATTTGTTTTACTTTCAAGGTCAACTGTTAAACTAGTAAGAATTTATGGAATTTCTCCGCGAAATCAATATATTAAATGTACTACTATTTCACCCATGAGTTTCAGATGAACTCTGAATAGATTATATATCATTCACTAACTAGATCTTCTTTGACCATGTGAACATATTCTTGGCTAAAGATAGTTAACTTTGAATGTACTGCTGAAATCAGGGGGGGAAATTAGTCTATCCTTAATTCAGATTTCAGACGTAGAATATTTTTTCTGGGACCTTAAGTAATTTTGGCAATTTAAAAATATATATGATCATCTAAGCCAAGAGTTAAATTTTAAACTTTCACTTCTTGTTTGGTGCAGTGACCGATATTTCACAATTTCAACGCAGTTTAAATATTTCTTCTGCAACAGGAAGAAAAGATAACCACCTTGTAAACAGGGCCAAAGCCACCCTCACCAAGTTTGTTTCCAGCTGAAAAGTAGTCAGCCGCAGCTGCAATAGTACCAAAACCATATAAAGAAAAATCTAGGTCATTCTTTTCAGCCTTTTTACTTGATTGGTCATTGAAGAGAGTGGTCTCACCTTTGATCAATAAAAAGAGACCAAATAAGAATATTGAAGAATAATTGTACTAGTTAGCTACAAACTACAGAGCATAAGAAGTTGGAAGAGTACAGGTTATAAAAGAATGCCCATGTAGAATATCAAGTTTTAAAAAGCATTAACATTGGAAATGTGTTATCTTACCCCTTCTTTTCTTTCTTTTCCATTGGAACAAACCTACACAAGCTGGTACAAGTGTCACTGAAAGCAGTTTCATCATGTTCACCACTGCCATTCCAGTCTTGTGAGAATGGCCAGGTGCTACACCTGTAATGTTCTATTGTATTATAATAACAAAAGGATTACTAGAATACATTAACACCAATAGTTTTATCTTACCCGTCTGTTTCTTTATTTTCCATAGGGAACATCCACAGACAATTAGAAATATCACTGAAATGGAGCTCACAACAATAGCCACTGTCATTTTTTCTAGTGAGAATGGCCAAATAGCAAACCTGAAATGAAAATTTGAATTTCATTAAAGGAACATGGAGCACCATTACCAAAGACAGTTTCTTGAGACAACTAACAAGTAAAATAACAAATTCAAGGAACACCTCTGACAAAATGATAGGAATTTTCTCCACTGTTAGGGGAGAGGTGAGAGTTATCCTGGCATCCAGTCTCATAGGCTTGTGAATGACAGGCAACGCACAAACATATTTACAGACAACTCACATTCATATTAATAATCTTGGTGCAGTTCCTGCAGGAACTAAAATGGGTAGGCTAAGAAATCGGGAACTTGTTCAGTTAGAACCTTAAATGAATTAGCCAGGATTTTTCTCTCCGCAGGTCAGATTTCTGATTGATTCCTTTTAATTCTGTATGACCCTTACTATGATTCACACTCTTATGAAGTGTGCAATCCACCACACACAAACCAAAGCCACTGCAAATTTTGGATTCAATTCAGTTTGCTTATTAAGTGAATTTACATAAGTTTCAGAAGGTTGAGTTTGTGTGAGAAGCAGCAAAAAGTTGTGAAACTAGCTAGCACATACTTATTTGAAACGAATAATGTGGACAACTTCCACGGTTCCACCCGTGACCTCCCCAGCTCCCCCATCATAGGAATGTTCACTACCAACATTCTTCCTATTGCTTACACATATCAGGAGTTAACTCACGTAGTGGTAGTTGCTGTTGTTGTTGCTGCTGCTTTGTGACAGTTCTGTTAAGTCCTAAGAGTCGGATTGCCTTACAGTATGATAAACACTAGCTCTTGGTCAAGTCCTTATTCTGCCAAAGTAAGAGTTTGAAAAGGAGTCATTATTTTTAGACATTTCTCTTTTAATATTAGAATTAATTATAGAAATAAAGAGTAATGATTTGAGACTTAACATAACTTGCTATAAGTATGGTCTTTATGTTTGTGTTAATAAACAAAGAACAGGAGTAGTTATGGACTTATGGTTTCTCAAGAAAGAAAATTTAGTGTGTGCTTCCTTCTCCGAACAATGATCTCCCTCAAACCCTCTCCCCCCCTCCCCCTCCCTCTCCCCCCCTCCCCCTCGCTCTCCCTCTCTAACCCTTTATTGCCTTGTATATAATATGGACATTGGTTTAAAAATATATCTTCCCACAATTCAAGGGGTCAAATTCACGGTTAACTAAGTCAAACAAAAGATCAATGGGAAAAAAAAATTGAAGCCTCAGTAAAAGAATGCCATCCTTATTTTAGAATTCCCAGTGAATGAAGACTCATTACAGGCCAGTATCTCAAAGTTTGGCATTTACCACCACTTCCACACTCTAGCATGCAACAAGACTAATGTATTACCTGCCCAAAAATACACAAGAGTTGTGTTTATTGTGAAGAAATCTATGTCATGATTAAGCTTCTGTGGTTTGATTTGGCAAGAAGACAGCTACAGGAATTTTTAGCATCAAGGCTAAACATTAAGTGCACGATCGGTTGAACTCTAGCTAATTTCAATTACAGGCAGGTACTCAATGAGAAGCTCTCGAAGGACAGATTGAAGACTAATTTACGTTTGGATTAGACGAAAGGAAGAAGATAACATACCCCTTGCTGGCCTAAGTATGCGGTCTCATTTTCTTTACAGAGTTTCACTATATTGAGAGAAAGGACAGTTGCATTTTGAGTGGAGATACCTGCTATAGGTTGTTAATTGAACTTGAAGGTTATGTTTTTCTTGACTTATCTTTAATAAAAGAGAGAGTAAAATTTCCAATGTTTCCGGTTATTTTCTTGTAAAATTCCCCCACCTTTTTTCTTAAAAAACGAGGGGAAACTTCTAATGTTTGGTTCATAAAACTTTTCAAGGAGCTTATGTGTTCTATACTTCTATTAATCTAGAGTGAACAAGTCACATTTAGAGATGTATAACACACAGAACTACTTCCAACATAAAATGCATACCTATATCGGCAGCTGGCACCCGTACATAGAGATCCTTGATCATACACGTGCGTTGCATGTTTTCATATCATGTGTCACATTTCTTTATCCTTGTTTAAATAAAACAATGCTATTAATATATTTTAATGTCCAGTGGCGTGCGGGATAATTAAGAAAGAAAAGAGAGAAGATAGACAGATTTATCTAATTAAATCCAAAAGTTCAAAAGAAAGAAGATCGATTCAAATTCAGAGGTTCTAAAGACCATCTTATCTGAAGACCGGGTATATCAGATGAGCCAAGTTCAAAGAAAAAATGAATTAGAAAAAGACCCTATCGATTTCGCTGAGGATAAAGAGATAGATCATCAAATCTAAAACTGAAATTCATAATTCAAAAGGATAAATGAATAGAGAGAAGATCAGCATATGAGATAAAGCAATTTAGACTCCAATTCAGACTGAATACATTATAGCATTTTAATCATAACTTTTGCTACCGAAACTCAAATCTAATGATTCAAGATGATCTAAAAAGAAGACTTAAAAAGCTACAACTCTTTCATTGATCACTATTTCTAATTTTATCATTTGATAAGTTATATTCAGCAATTAACACGCCAATAAGCTGTAAATCAGAATTGAATATTCACATCAAATCAAGTTTGAAAACAAGGGGAGGATTCAAATTCAGAAAATAGCCAGCTCCCCCTATCTCTCCACTCATCTCCCCTCTCTATTTCTACCCTATAAATACCCCACACATCAGAGGTAGAAGGGTGATCAAGTAGAGAATAGAATAGATTTTTGTATAGATTTTACTTAGATTTTTCTTCTCTTTTAAATGTAATTTTTATTGTTTTATGTAACTGAGATCGAAAAAGAGTTTCATTGGAGAACAAGAATGATGCCTGTACTGAGAGTGACACCGGTGTAAGTATCCTTCCTTTCTTTCATTGTTATTCAATTAAATAGAAGTTTCTTTTCTATTCTTGTTTTTGTTGCTTCTCTCTTCTGTGTTTGTGAATCCAAGTGATTCCATAGCTTCAAAGTTGCCTCACCCTTGAAAGTGTCGTTGATGATTTATAGTGATGAACAACTTTTTTATGGTAGTATAGCTTGCACCTTCATTTCGTAGCGTAAATCGGGAATGAGGAAGATCTCATCTGTCATGCTTCGCTCGCCTTCAAGTAAAGGTAAATCGTTGACAAGGATTTCAGGTAAGTCATCAGCTGGAAGAGGTAGATAAGTTCTTTTAGTTTTTCTTTTTCTTTCTTTAAATCCTTAATTTAGATCATCATCAACTCTCAACTCTATTCACTTTTTCATTTTCTTTGTATAATTTTATTTTCTATTTTTCCATCTACTCTAACGTACCACTTTCACAATTTAACATAACTTATTTTTCTTTTCTTTTAAAGAACAAGAGAAAAACTTTAACCATTTTAAGTAACTTAAAAGAGAACTTACAAAACGCTTCCATCGCTAGTCCTCCTTGTGGATCACGACCCGCATAGCCACCTGCTATCGTGGTAGAATTGAGTATCTTAGACTTCTGTTTAGTATTTCTAAAATTCTGTATTTTTTGTGCAGGTCTAAGCTCGATCAAATTTTGGCGTCGTTGCTAGGAAAGTAACTCTTTTTAAATTTATATTTTTTAACTTTCTTCTTTGTTCTTGGTGTGTAGTGATAGATATCAAGAAAATTTTTGCTGCATTGGACATATAAGCGACTCTGAACTCTGCTCAAGAAAGCAGAACTCAGAAGCCCTCAGATTTCTTGCATTCTCGCGAAAATCTGAGTGAACTACTAATCTGTATTTTTTGCAAGTTGTTGAATTGCAAAGTTAAATTTCTGCAGCTAATTATTTTCTTATTTAACTCATTGTACATACTTTCTAATCTCAACAGTAAATTGATGTTTGTTAAATGTTAAAAACGATTTAGACTTTACATTTAGGCATTTGTCTAATTTCGTTTACATTTTACATTACTGTTGAAGAGTGCTGGAGTAAAAGATACGCGTGCATAGCATGTAGTATAGGAACACTTTTGAATTATTTACATTGCCTAAGTGTTATTTTTCATATACTGGCACACGAGCACGAAAAAAGATTAAGGGCATATCCTTAAACAAGAAAAGGTGGAGAAGTAATTACCCTCCTTTAGCTCACAAACCATCTCCTCACTCACTAACTCAGCCTAATTTAAAATTGAGTAGACGTTAGCCCTAGGGACATCTCGGACTCAAATAGGGATTGACCTAAGGGAGAAATTGTTAGAGGTTGACCTTATCAAATCAGTGTCTAAGATTGGAGATTGAGGGGTGAAACCCCGAAGGTTGGTGGCTTGACATAATTAGGCATGTTGTTTAGGCACAAATACCTCCCACTAATCTTATCTCTACCTGATCGATTAACTTGTGTTAGGTTCTGCAATATACCTCCTGTAAATAATCAACAATTAGAAATCGTTTAGGTCTAAGGTCTACTCTAACTTAGGATAGATTTTTTCTTTTGTTTATTTTTCTTTATTTTTTTGACATTTCTGTGTGATATAGCTTATAACAAAAAAATTTTAATTTTAATGGTAATCCATATTACACTCCAACCTCTTTTTTGGATATTAACAACCCGGTATATCATAACTTTAATCAACCAAGTATGCATGATTGGTCTTATCTGAATCAATACATGCCCCAGCCCCAATATTATGAACAAGACTGAAATAATCATCACTACTCTTCACAGAGTTAATGAAGATACAACTCCCCCGAGTTATATTGTCAACCACTATTCCAACATTTAGCTCTAATTTTTCTAGTCATGATCAACTAATAGAAGAAAAATCTGAGGTTATAAAAAGTATAGAAGGCATGATTGAGTTCTAAGAACAAAAACTGAAAATGATGAACTCACAATTCCCACAAAACTTTCAAATCTAAGATCCTTACTCCATTTTTCAAGTCACATAACAAGAAGAACATACAAACTTAGAAAAGAGCACGGAATCTATGATTCAATTTCAAAGTGATCCTTTTGATATGATAGAAGTAAGACTTAGTGTATTAGAAAACATGCGTAGGAATGAGAAAACTCTCCCTATCCAATATTTGACTATTCCCAACACTTCTAGCCATATTGATGAAAATCAAAAATTATAGAATCTTGAAGTCTTTGACCAAGATTCTATTTCATCACAAAAACTTAAACTTGACCAATTTTAAACGTTGGGCAAATTGTCAAGTTTTCCATTCAATGAGGTTGAACTTGAATATGAATGTGACCCTGATCCCCAACCTTGTGATTCAGTTCCCATCTTCGAATTTATGTTGACTCCGTATTCTTACCCAATTTAGACCAATTTTCCGAGCCAATATTTATTCCTGTACCCATAAATCTAAAAATCGAATCACCAAATTTGGATAGTCACGTTCCATTGATGGAAAAAGAATATGAATTTCAATTCTTTGATTTGGACTCAACTCTTGAATCAACACCGACTCTCGAATACAAAGTTAATTTTTTTCGAGTTAATATTGGTTCCAGAACCTATCACTCTTGAATCCAAGTCAAGTATTCCACCAAGTCACATTCTTTGGTTGGACATAGGTATTGACCATGATGACTTCGTTATGATTTTTCAAAATTGGTCATGTAAAGTGAATAAGTTTCATGATAGAATTGTTTATGATCCTATTCATATGGGGATTGTAATTACGTACATAGAAAAGAGGTCAATAAAGGTGAATTTTGTGAACTATCACATTATCTTAATTGGGTAGCAACGCTTGACCGAATCCGATCACCACTGAAACCACCATCTTAAGTTAATATTTTTCTTCCCTTTCTTCTTTTTCATGTATTTATGCATTCATTCATACATTGAGGACAATCCATGAGATAGGTATGGGGGAGGGTTCTATCATAACATAGGTTTTCTTTTTATTTAAAAAATTAAAAATTAAAAAAATTAACATTTTCTTTGCCTTTAAAACTTTTTGAAAAAAGGAAAAATATTTTGACATATTTTTTGTAAGAAATTAAATCAATTTTTAAGGAATAGAAGAATCATAATTAGGATTTCTTATACTTGATCAAAATAAGATTATTTGTTTGATTTTTAGGGTTAGGAAGAAAACTTGAAAAAAAAATTTAGCCTTCATCTTTACCTTGATGAAATATGCAACTTTATAATACTTATACACTTAGGGTTCAAAAATAAAGATTCTTATGCCTTATTAAAAATATATATATAAAGTATAAAAAAATTATATATTAAAAAATTCTCTGATTAAGTTGGGTATTTGTGCCCCATAAAGCATAAATATTCACGCCCAAAAGCGGTCCATATAATAAAATTTTTAGTTTTGTGATCTTATTTGCTCGAGTCCTTAAGTCATTGGGGTGTTGTCTCACCCGGTGCCTTAAGACCATCTGGTTTGGGTGTCACCGGCTAAATGCTCGTTATATAAGCAGATTAGAAAGCCTAATAGAACTAATAAATAATACCACCAAATATATTAAAAAGAAAAAAAAAGAAAGCATAAGAGTTAGAGCTAAAGAACCCCTAGTCAAAATATTCACGGTCACGAAGGTACATATAATTTAGGGTAAAGTAATAAAGTAAATGAGAAATACGAGTTTAACTCCTTACCTTGACTGATAACAAGTTTTTGATTAAAGACTAAGTATAGGAATGAAAAATTATATTTTTATAACTTACAGATTACTTAAACTCTTACAATAATACTTCAAATATTTTCTCTCCTTTTCAAAATACTTTTCAAAAATACTAACATTTTTTTCTTTATGGATTTGTGAGTGTAATCCACTGAAAACTCTCACGAGACAAAATTTGTCCTCTAAGGGTAACCTAGAGGTTTAATGGCTTGTTACAAATACTAAGTGCAATCGTGTTTCCTACGAAAATGGATAGTTTTGTTTTGCTCGAGAACGAGCAAAAGATAGGTGTGGGGTTTGATCACACACGTGTGTTGCATGTTTTCATATCATATGTGTCACATTTCTACATCCTTATTTAAACAAAACTCTGCTATTAATATATTTTAATGTCCAGTGGCGTGTAGGGTAATCAACGAAGAAAAGAAAGAAGATAGACAGATTTATCCAATTAAATTCAAAAGTTCAAAAGAAAGGGGATCGATTCAAATCCAGAGGTTCTAAAGGTCATCTTATCTGAAGATCAGGTATATCAAATGAGCCAAATTCAAAAGAAAAACAGATTAAAAAAAGACCTTATCGATTTCGCGGAGGATAAAGAAATAGATTGTCAAATCTAAAGCTAAAATTTAAAATTCAAAAAGATAAATGAATAGAGAGAAGATCAACGGATGAGATGAAGCAATTTAGACTCAGATTCAGACTGAATACATTTTAGTATTTTAATCATAACTTTTGCTACCGAAACTCAAATCTGGTGATTCAAGATTATCTAGAAAGAAGACTTAAAAGGCTACAACTATTACGTTGATTACTGTTTCTCATTCTATCATTTGATAAGTTATATTCAGTAATCAACACGCCAACAAGTTACAGATCAGAATTGAATTTTTCACATCAAATCAAGTATGGAGATAAGGAGAGAATTCAAATTCAGAAATAGCCAGCTCTCCCTGTCTCTCCACTCGTCTCCCCTATCCATTTCTACCCTATAAATACCTCACACATCAGAGGTAGAAGGGCGATCAAGCAGAGAATAGAATAGATTTTTGTATAAATTTAACTTAGATTTTTCTTCTCTTTTAAATGTAATTTTTATTTTTTTATGTAACTGAGATCGAAGAAGAGTTTCATGGGAGAACAAGAGTGATACTTGTACTGAGAGTGACACCAGTGTAAGTATTCTTCCTTTCTTTCATTGTTATTCAATTCAATTGAAGTTTCTTTTCTATTCTTATTTTTGTTTCTTCTTTCTTTTGTGCTTGTGAATCCAAATGACTTCATAGCTTTGAAGTTGCCTCATCCTTGCAAGTGTCGTTGATGGCCTATGATGATGAACAACCATTTCTATGGTAGTATAGTTTGCACCTTCATTTCGTAGTGTAGATCGGAAATGAGGAAGATCTCATCTGTCATGCTTCGTTCGCCTTCAAACAAAGGTACATCGCTGATAAGGATTTCAGGTAAGTCATCAACTGGAAGAGGTGGGTAAGTTTTTTAATTTTTCTTTTCCTTTCTTTGAATCCTTAGTTTAGATCATCATCAACTCTCAACTCTATTCACTTTTCATTTTCTTTGTATAATTTTATTTTCTGTTTTCTCCATCTACTCCAACATACCACTTTCACAATTTAACATAACTTATTTTTCTTTTCTTTTAAAGAACAAGAGAAAAATTTTAACCATTTTAAGTAACTTAAAAGAGAACTTACAAAACGCTTCAATCACTAGTCCCTCCTTGTGGATCACAGCCCGCATACACACTCGCTATCACGGTAGAATTGAATACCTTAGACTTCTGTTTTGTATTTCTAAAATTCTATATTTTTTGTACAGGTTTAAGCTCGATCAATCCTGGCCAAGGTCGCTCTACAGTTTAATATCAGAAAGCTCAGTAAGCCAAATCACACACCCGCTTCCGCCATCCCTGACATCAGCACAAGCATAGGCAGTGCAAGAAACAATTCCGCAAGCACATAGTCCTACACTCATCGAAGCTCAAGCTCAAATCAACTGTACAGTTTGTTGTGTCTGGAAGCTTCACTCCACATGGTGCAACAAACCCATCAGTCCCACCAGAGCAGTCCAATTCAGTCTTCCGTATGCACCCAACAGACTCATCTTTGTAAGCTTGTTGCACTGAATCCTTTGCCATGAATCCTGGTAAGCAACTGCATATGGTTGAATTGTTAGGGTCACAGGCTCCATAGGGCCCACAGTCTTCATAGCAGTCACATTGATCCCGTGGTACAATCCAAAGTATATTCCATTGTTCCCTCTCTTCAAGCCAGATAAAGCGTTGTAGCACAACTGACGGACTAACAACCAACCTTGACACAGTGGACTGATCTTGCATAGAGTAGAAATACATCACCTCTTCTTTATTGTTGACATAGGTGAAGGAGAATACTTTAGAATTGATTGTATCTGGATTACTATTGAATTGAACTCCGGCCCAAGGTCCAGATCACCACTCTGTAAAGGGCCCAGCATATAAGAACATCTGCGGATCGCCAATGACATCCATAGCCAAATAGTACTCCCCTGGAGATGGATCGTGATTGCTCTTCCATGCCGTGAGGGTGTAGCTGAACCTTGTGGTCAAGCTGATGCCGAGCTTCATGCCGGGTAGCAACGTATCCATTGGGTAATCAAAACCTTGCCAGGAAGCCCCGCTGCTCTCACCATCTTGTCTCACCACAAAGTTTCCGTTGTTCAACAATTGAGCAACAGAAGAGGTTAGGCCAGTGGTGATTGTAGACCAATCGACGATGGAGTCTTGGTTGGTGATCCTCAGTGTTCCGTTGGCCGTTATAGATAAGGTTCCAGTAGAGTTTATAAGCGGGTTCTGACGGTTGGCCACCCATACTACTGTTTGGACTGTGATCTTGTAGTACCACACGCCAATGTACTGGTTCTGGGAGTTGGAGGGAGTGAAGAAGCCTAGGGAAAAGTGACGATATCAGAGTTTCATTATCATAAAGAGGTTGGAGTGGGTTAAGGGAGTCTCTTGTTGCAGCACTGGGGGAGCAAAAGGAATAAGAGAATTATCAGAAGGAAAGATCTATAATACAAGAGTCTCATGTTTCTAACAGTTAGTCTAAAAGAGCACAAGTGACTTATAAGTTTATTTCTAATGCTATCCAGCAAGAAAAGTCTATTTCTTACGTTTTAAGATAAGAATTGGACTCTTAGTTCAAAGAATGTGAAATGGCATAGGCTAATCCAACAGCATGAAGCCATTGGTCAGACAGTCAGAGAACAGACTAGTCTCCCTCTGTTCATGATAATTCAAAAACTAAAAAAAAACAAATGTGCAAGAAATGGACATTTATTTCAAAGACCATTCATGGGGATCAAGGTTAGTCAAAGATGGCTTTAGAATCATGGACCTACCGTACAGTAATACAGAATATGATGACCCCATCTGGTCCTTCCAGTAATGCTAAATTCTTTTCTTTCTTTTTAATATAGTGTGGATATGCTTTTATTTGGTAGTAATGCAAGCCATGAAGTATGATGTATGGAGTCTTAAAAGTGGAGAGCTTTTCCCAAAAAAATAAAATATTAAACAATACAAATCATTAATGTGGATTATTTAGAGTCCACTCTTAGATTTGAGCTGAGAATCGCCCACAAAGTTCTGTGATTTTCTTGCCATCATAAATAAAACATTAAGAACTAATTCTAATTCAGCTAAAACTTGTACAAACAGCCAGACTAGGTCAAGTACATGAAACCTGTCAACAGAAAGACCTAGTATCTTGGGTACGTAAGGCAAACTGAAAATGTAGTGGTAGTGTGGATGTAACATTTCTATAAAAGATGACAAAAATGGAAGTCTCTTAGAACATGCAACTAATCAATTAAATTGAATGATGCATCATCATGCATATTGGTCAAAGCTGTAGAAAACAACAATCTCTACTTTCGTACTACATTCTCTTTCAATTATTTAAATTTCATATCGAAAAATTAATCAAACATAAATGTAGCTTGTGAATCTGACATGTTATATACAAGGGAATGAATTGTAGCTCTTGCAACTTACAACTAAGAAAATTAGAATAAATTTGTGTTATAACTGTATTATTAAAACTTAGGAACTAGTAAATAAATAAAACTAAAATGGGAGAGAGAAGTACTTTGTCAACTTGGTAGATCATAAATATGGACGAACTCGTGATATCTGCAGTAATCATGAAACCTGCAGTGCTTGGAAGAGACAAATATACAGCAGCAGAAGTAATAGTCTTGGTCTTGGCAAGCTAATCAAACTACTGATTTAACACACATAATGGAGGTTCCGCTGTTTAAGAGCTGATAAAAATTGGTGATAAGAAACAAAATAATCCAAGTCCATTCGCATTTCAAGTGGTTCAACACAAACAATAGAGGAAGAGGGCAAGGAAAAAGATTGGCCACAACAACGACAACGAAAGCAAGATCCAATAAATATCAATTTATTTTAGAGAGAAATAAGTATTAAGTAACTACTCTAAAAAAATGTGCAATAGCATTATTTCATGTAGAAACAAGTAAAAAGGAGATTGGTTCCCATAACATTATCAAATAATCAAATATGAATTAGCCTAAAAAAAAAAAGCAGATATGACTTCAAACAATGACTTACAAGTGTCACCAGCAGAACGGTAAGAAGAGAGCTCTTGGTGCTCCAAGAAGTCTCACAAGCATAGAGGAGCAATAAGGAGTGAAAAGGGGAGAGCACCTGTTATTAATATAACACGTGCAGCACTATCAACAGGCAAACAAACATGAACAGACTGAAACGTTTCAAACATCAAAAGTTAGGCAATCAATCAATACAAACTCAAATCGCCATTATGGTATGATTCATAAACATTGTTCATATAACTCTTGTGGGATGATTGTTTGTGTGCTTGCGCTGTATTAAAAAGCAACAACTTGTGATTCTAATTTCTAGTACTTAAGCTAGGCTTTTCAACAAACACTGGTGTGCATAAATCATACAAACACAGTAGTAGGTAGGCTTTTCAACAAGCATCTCGTGTGCATCAATTATACAAACACAATAGATCGGACATTTGAGTTTGTATTGATCAGTACATGCAACAGATGAGTACATGTAATCAATCAATTCAATCGTTCTTGTGGGATGATTGTTTGTGTGCTTGCACTCTATTAAGCGGCAGCAAGTTGTAATTCTAATTTCCAGTACTTACAAACATCAGTAGTTAAGGTAGGCTTTTCAACAAACATTTGGTGTGCATAAATTATACAACCACAGTACATAGACACTGGCCGGCACTATGAGTGAGTGAGTGAGTGAGTGAGATGCAATTTGGGTCACCTGTTGTTGACCTTGAACAATTTTGCCCTACTTTGATTAAGAACAGGGATGGGGCCTGCCAAAAGTCGGTCATCGTTTCTGAGATCATATTTTGTTTTTTCCCTCCCCAAACTCACGTTCCTGGAATCTGGATTCATCTTTTCACACCCGTCTCAAACTCAATCCGACCATTTTCCAATCTAGTAAATACGTTAGGTTGTTGGGCCCGTGCAATGCACGTGTAGAGTTGGGGACTCTGTTTTCTTTTACTTTTAATTTGAGGTTGTTTTTAAAATATAAGAGGAATGAGGCTATTAGATTCTAATAATAATGAACTTATATTGTGTCAGTGTCTTTTTTTACTAAACAAAGCTAATATTGTAGTCACCCGGTTACAATCTAATCCACTCAAAACAGTTGCTTTTTGTAGAAACATAACATATATTCTCCTCTCTTATAGTTGTGGATATTTTCATTGTCTACGCTCGTAGACACAAGTCAAAACTAACCGAGCTACATAAATTTTGTTGACGATGCCTCTTCGCATTTTTTGCAGTTGAGTTGAGATTTTCTATTCTCTATTTTTTATGCATCAAAACCCTTTTTTTTTTAACAATTTAATAATCAGCATCTCATAATTTTCGCTGGTTGGATGATTCTGTTCTTTTATTTTCTTTATTTTCTCTTTTATTTTATTCAAACAAAAATTAGAATTTAATCTTAAACCTAAAACCTCTCATAATTCAATGAATACCTCCTGAATTTAGGGTTATTTTTTTGGAGGTAAGTTCCTAAATTGAGGTATTTATTAAAGAGCCTGACTGAAAAGAACACCAACACCATAGGACACAATCCTGACAGGGTCATGCACTTCTCTTACAGAATATTAGCTCAAGGAACCTGTCTTATTCCCCTTTAAGTATACAATTTTGAAACCATAATCAACCAAATCTAAACTTTCAAGAACTATGACAATTTCACATACAAATCAAATATTATATACAGCATATACAACTAGATTCCCTAATTATAGAGTTGAAGTGAACTTGCTGTTTTGCATACAACTCATCCTACATCTGTTAGACAAACGATAATATGACTTGATATTAACAACACATCAAACATCAAATATTCATGTTGGGCATGCATCGTTTGTTCCCAGCCTCAAGTACCTGATCTTTACCTACATTCTACAAGTGCAATAGCCATGTCAGTCGTCGAGCATTGCCTGACCGTATGTTGGTCAACTTAAATCGGTGCACCATAGGTGTCCACACAAGCAACCGTATAGTTGATGGCGATGATAACATCAAACAACAGTTTGTGAATGTTCTTTTTCCGATAATCTTCACACAATAATACATGATTTTATTTCAATTAATACATGATTTTATTTCAATTAACAGGTGAACCTGATCTTTGCCATCAAGTACATTACACATATATGACTAAGAACAAATCCAAAAAATGTTTAAAGCCAGGGCTCAAGTAGCCATCGAATCACACCATGAACAAACTAACAGGGGTTTTAGAAGAGAGAATATCCCCCAACTACAGTAAATCAAAGAGAGAGAGAGAGAGAGAGAGAGAGAGAGAGAGAGAGAGAGTCTAGTGATACTTCTCACGAACTTGTCGACTAGCTATCTTCCCTCCAAGATACTCACAGTTATGTCATTTACTGTACATAACCCTTGCTTGCTTGGAGAAGAATTTGTTTGAACAGGAAAAATTCTTGCAATAAAACCTGGCTGCTTGGGCTGTGGCAGGGATGCAATATCGCTTCCCAACATTTGGATTACAGATGACATCAATGGCCTATCTTCTGGGTGTTCTTGCACACATAATAGACTTATTTTGATACATTTTAGGACTTCATTCATCGGAAAGGATTGAATTATTGACTCATCAACAAGCTGCAAGCTTTTTTCTTCGTTCCATAAACTCCATGCCTGCACCAAATTCCAAAAATGTCAGACCCTCATCTAAGTTGAAAAGTAAGTAAAGTTCTAACTTACATGTGCAACAAGGTTTAAATGGGGAGAGAAGGAATATTCCCCTCTATTCTTCTTTCCACTTATAATTTCTAATACTAGAACCCCAAAGCTAAATACATCAGACTTCATCGAGAAGGTTCCCTCCATGGCATACTCAGGAGACATGTATCCACTGCATTTTAGCACCAAGGTCAGAAACCTGATGGACTTGTGAAGCCATTCAATGTTTCAAAATCATACTTACTATGTGCCGACCACCTTTCTGGTATTAAAATCTGTCTCATCTCCTCCAAAGATTCTGGCCATTCCAAAGTCTGATATCTTTGGGTTCATCTCCTTATCAAGAAGAATATTGCTAGCTTTCAGATCTCTATGAATAACTCTAAACCGAGAATCATGGTGAAGATAGAGAAGTCCGCGAGTAATTCCTATAATAATTTGGTATCGAGTCTTCCAGTCCAATGCAAATTTAGCTTTACCTGCAAGCAGTTCTAGGATTTAGTATTTCTACTTTATACCAAAACAATAGAAAATAAGAAAATATATTACATTTTGAACATATGGTCAATGCAGCAACATCGTCACAATCTACGCAAAACAAACACTCTTGTTGAGAAGCCGTGTGATTCACACACGTGTCAGACATACCGGACTTGATACTTCTATTTAGCAGTGTGTACCTTTTAAAACTTTGTGTATCAATGTATCAGTTGCTTGTCGTGTTGTGCACATTCAACGTGTCCAAGTTCATGCAAAACAGTTTGTGATTGATTGACCAACTAGAATCATTGTCTTACCATATTAATATACAATCAAATTTTGGATTAGAAAATGTGCTTTTACAATGAAAAAAGAGCATGGAATTAAGATATATTTGAAGCAATTGAAACGAATGTATCAACAGAAGTGTAGCATAGTTTGAATAGATAACTCTAAATATAAGTTATGGGTTTTTAGCATGTATATCCTTATGTTTTGGAAATTACATATTTCACCTTGCCTTTTGTATTTCCATATATGACCTTGTGTTTTTGAGTATATTGCAACTGTATAGCTTTCCATTATCTCATAAGTGACAAAAAGTAAATTAATAGTGAAGTTTAACCAATTACTGCATAGTTAATTGTTATGCTTTATAGGACAAAGATGTTTGATTTATCTATTTTAGTTATCTTAACAAACAATATCTTTACATGTTACTAGCTTCAGTACCTACTTTAATCAGATATGATTGTGTTTTGCTGAAAATGATGCAGTGATGGAGAGATGGATAAATCAACGCTATTTGTGCTCTCCATGTTGGTAAAACTAAGTGAATCATGTTTTAATTCCCTTAAAATCATCAGTAATTCAAGTTTTTTACATCATTAGCTGATGGAAACGCACGTTTGCAAAATTATAAAGAAAACAAAAAAAAAATTATGTAGGAAGATATTAGCAAGAAAGGTTTTTTTCCACATCGACACCTGAATTTTTTGCTAATTCCATATTCACCCCTCATATCTTTATATTTCTATTTTGACCCCCAAATCATTTAAGTTGGGACAAAAACCACCCTCCCATTAGTTCTGATTTGTTTTATAACAGTGGGATGGTCAAAATACCTTTCTATCCTCAACAAAAAAAAAATTATATTTCAATTTCCGTTTTCCCTTTAACTCCTCTCTCATTGTCTCACTCACACTCTCACCTTCTCTCTCACTTTCCCTCTCTTCCCTCTCTTGTCCACCTTCATAGTGTTAGCCCAAGGTTACAATCACCCGTTTTTAGTGTGTTTTGATGATTACAAAACATATATAGTTATTTGTACTAATCATGTTTGTTGTTTTAGTGTGTTTCAGGGTTCTAATGAAACTAGAAGTTTTCTTCCCTAAAGAAAGGTGTTTTGACTCAAGTCACCTCAATTAGGGCTCAAGTATCAAACTGGCAAGATCATATGGAGAAGCCCACTTGAAGAACTTGTAGTCCTTTAGAACCAATGTAAGAAATAGTTTGTTAAAGTTTGAGTTTTGAAAAATTGGCTCTAGGATACACACACATTTTCAAAATACAGTTTTTAGTTTTGGTATTTGTTTTTAAGTTCATGCCTTGATTCTTATACATGATTCCAAAATCCTTACAAATTCTATATCTTGTTTACACCATGTATAACTATCTTTTACAACATGATACTTAACTTCATATACCTACAAAATTATCTTCAAAAATTTTCAAGTTCAAAATTTCTTCCCAGTTTTATGTTTCAGGCTAAACCGGCCGACCGGACCGGTCGACCGGATCATGTGTATAGGACGTGCACGCTTGTGCACGTCTGTCGGTCGACCCGACCGGTCGCCCGACCTGTAAACCCCAACTCTCTGTTAAATTCGGTCGCCCGCCCGGTCGACCGACAGTTAATATCTTTGTTTCCTTCTTGAGGTCGGTCGACCGATCGGTCGACCCGAGCCCAACGGCTATGTGCCAGCAGGGCTTACGGCCGACGGGACGGTCGACCGCCAAGCCTGCAGAGCCCCAACGGCTCTTTCCTTTTTGGTGATTTTCTGAAATCTGTTTTTGGATCTGTTTTTGGCAGAACTTCCTTGAGTTTTTAGGATTATTTTGGGATCAAATGAGCTTAATTAAAATGTGTTTTAATCCCTTCCTCTCCCTATAAATAGAGGAGATATGTCTCTTGCAAACACAACCAAGAAAAATCCCTAGTTTACAAGTTTTCAAAAGAAAGAAAAAGTTTCAAAGCTCTCAATTTTCTCTTACACTCTTGGCTTTTGTTTTTCAGTTGTGTTCTCAAGCAAGTTTCATTTACAACTAAGTTTGTTTTTCTCACTACACTTCTAGAGCCAAAATTCCCATCCTCATTCTATAAGGAAGTTGTAAAGAGAAAGTTGTAAGAAGTTTGTGATCCTTTTGGTGATCACTTGGCTACTTGTTCCTTCTTCTTGTTCTTGTTGAGATACCTCTTAGGTAGAGGTTTGTAAGTGGTGGAGTTCGGTACTCCGGTCTTCGGTAGACCTTGTAAAGTCCTCGGTGGACAGTGGAAACCCTTCACGGAGGTGAAGGCGGGGAGTAGAGCGGTGGCTCGAACCTCGAAACAAACATCTTGTGTTTGCGATTGCTTTATGTCTTTGTTCTTTATTGTCTTCATTTTGCTTTACTCTCTATTGCACTCTATTACTTATTGTTTCTAGTTTGTGATATTGTTCCTTTACTTGTGATATATCTTGTGTACATTTCATCATTGCATATTATTCATTCTTTGTTCGATCAATTCTCATACAACAAGGTTGCATTGCGTACCTCTAACTCATTCAAGAGGAATCAGGAGGAAGGAGTTCAGAACCCTTCACCGGGTATTCGGCTCTTAGTCTTGTTTTGAGAGATCGTTGCATCATTCATTCATACTTATTTTAAAAAGATTGTTAGATTAGCATTTACACCTATTCACCCCCCTCTAGGTGTTTTTCAATTGGTATCAGAGCTTGGTCTCTAGGCTCTTGGCTTAACAACCTTAGAGAGATCCTATTTTTGCTAATCATTTTATTCATTTCCACTTAGTAAAAATGGCCGATGGAATTAAGACCCCTCCTAAGTTTGATGGACTTAACTTTCCCATATGGAAGGTTAAGATGACCGTTTTCTTGCAATCTCTAGGAAGTCGAGTTGCAAAGGCCGTGACCAAACCCTTTAGTGCACCCCCCGGTGATGAATCCACTTGGTCCGAAATTGAGACTAAGGAATTTGATGCCAATGCTAGGGCTCATTATGCACTACTTCAAGCCCTCAATGATGATGACATTGCTAGAGTCATCCATTGCAAATCCGCATTTGAGATTTAGACACACTTGCTAGTAACACATGAGGGGACCTCACAAGTGAAGAGGGCTAAGATAGACCTTCTTCGGTCCCAATATGAGAACTTTTGCATGCAAGAGAATGAAACCATAGATGATATGGTTACAAGATTTACAAAGATCACTAATGGACTTTCTTCTCTAGGTGATGCTATCGATAACGACCAAAGAGTAAGGAAGATCATCCGGCTCTTCCTCCTTCATAGGAAGTAAAAGCAACAACCTTGAAGGAACTCAATGACAAGAAGGAGATGGAGCTAATAGGTCTCATTGGGAACCTCAAAACCCATGAGATGGAGAGAAAAGCTAGGGAGGACATGGCTCCTTCCAAGAAGAAAACAATTGCCTTCAAGAGTCAATCCACACACTCCGACGAAGACGATGAAGAAGAAGATGACGAAAAGCTCTCACTTCTTGTGAAGAACGTTCGAAGGATGTACAACAAGGCTAAGTTTCAAGGAAGAAGGAGATGGCAAGGAGGCAAAGAAGAAAGAAAAATTATTTGCTTCAATTGTCAAAGACCGGGACACATTGTTGCGGAGTGCCCGGATAAAGTAAAGCCCTCCACATCCAAGAAGCCTTATAAGAAGAAAGCTTTGAAGGCTACATGGGATTCCGAGAGCGAATCCGAGGAGGAAATTGACACCGCAAACATGTGCTTCATGGCTAATGAAAGCACAAGCAAGGTAACACCTTCCACTTCTCTTGATAATGAACTTTCCATGGATGAATTAGGAGAAGCTTTTGTAGAATTATCACATAACTATGATTTTCTTAAGAAAAAGTATTTAAAAATGAAAAAGGAAAATGAGTCTCTTAATCATCAAGTTTTTACTTTTTCCAAAGAAAAAGATGAATTACTTTCCACTCTTGTTTCCACCCAAAAAGATTTTGACAACTATAAAATTTCTTGTAAAGGCAAGTTTCCACAAGTTAATGATAATGAGATCACCATGCTTAAAGAGAAAGTTGATTCTTTAGGAGTAGTTTTGAAAAGGTGTGAATTTGATAAAAATAGACTTGAGGCTATGTTTCCTAAGAAACAAGCCCCTAAGAAACATGCTTTTCATGCTCATGCTCATGTTCATACCACACAACCTCTACATCATGCCAAACCCCCAAAACATGCTCACCCATCACAAACACATCATGCATTCATGTATGGGAAAATATTTTCATGCACATATTGTGGCCGTAAAGGTCACTTAGTTAAGTTTTGCTATGATAGACTTAATGTTTCACATCACAATGTTTGGGTTCGCAACACTAACTTTCAAGGACCCAAGAAATTTGGGTACCAAAGTCAACGATTTTGTTAAATGATGTAGGTACCATCCAAGGCCCAAAGACGTAGAGGATTGTGGTATCTTGATAGTGGTTGCTCAAGGCACATGACTTGGGATATCAACAACTTTGCAACCCTATCAAGATATCATGAAGGTGGCACCGTCACCTTCGGAGATGATGCCAAGGGTAAAATCATCGGTATCGGTAATGTCAAACTTGGTACATCCCCTTTAATTGAAAATGTTGTTTTAGTTGATGGCCTCAAGCATAATCTCTTGAGTGTTAGTCAACTTTGTGACAAAGGTTTTGATGTTGTTTTTGATAATGTAGTTTGTAAATTTATTGATAGAATATCTAATACTTGTGTATTTTCCGGTTTTCGTGAAAACAATGTTTATATGATTGATATGTCTAACATGTCTTGTAATATTACTTGTTTAAAAGCCCTTGATGATAACTCTTGGTTGTGGCATAGAAGATTAGGCCACATTTCATTTGACCATATATCTAGGTTAAACACAAAGGAAATGGTGAAAGGTATTCCTTACTTGAATTTTGAAAAGAATCGGGTTTGTGACGCATGTCAATTTGGGAAACAAACCAAGTCTTCTTTAAGTCAATCAAGGATATCATGACATCACGTCCCTTAGAGTTAATCTATATGGATTTATTGGTCCTACTCAAACCAAAAGTCTAAGTGGGAATCGTTTTGCATTTGTCTTGGTTGATGACTTTTCACGTTTTACTTGGGTTTTCTTTCTTGAACACAAAAATCAAGCCTTTTCACATTTTCAAGCCTTTAAGAAAAGGGTTGAAAAGGAAAAAGATACTTCAATTTTAAGAATAAGAAGTGATAGAGGAGGTGAATTCATTAACCTACCCTTTACCACTTTTTGTGAAGAACATAGAATAAAGCATGAACTATCTTGCCCTAGAACTCCACAACAAAATGGAGTAGTTGAACGGAAAAATAGAACATTACAAGAGATGGCTAGGACAATGCTTAGTGAATATGGTCTACCACATTATTTGTGGGCCGAGGCCGTTAATACATCATGCTATATATCAAATCGTATTTTCTTGTGTAAAAATACTTCAAAAACTTCTTTTGAAATGTACTTTTCTAGAAAACCAAATGTTTCATATTTCAAAGTTTTTGGATGCAAATGTTTTGTTTTAAATACAAAAGATAACTTAGGAAAATTTGATGCTAGATCTTATGAGGCAATTTTTGTGGGTTATTCTAATACTAGTAAGGCTTATAGAATCTTCAATAGATCATCTTTGACTATTGAGGAATCAATACATGTTAAGTTTGAAGAATCTAATTTGTTTGTTAAGAATGTTGTAGAAATAGATGCATTGGATGAAACTTAGAGAAAGTGACCTTGGAGGATACACCTACGATGGAAGGCAAGCCAAAGGATGATGAAGGAAGTGAAGCTAAAGTAGAGGAGGCTCAAGAAAATGAAAATCAAACAATTGAAGAGGAGCCTACTCAACAACTTCCAAAGGATTGGAGATACAATCCACATCATCCCAAGGACCTTGTCATAGGTGAAGTATCAAAAGGGGTAACCACTCGCTCTAAACTTCATGATTTTTGTGGTCATTATGCATTTATTTCTCATGTTGAACCCAAGAACGTCCTCGAAGCGGAGGCCGATTCATATTGGTTGCTTGTCATGCAAGAGGAGCTCAATCAATTTGAGCGCAACCAAGTTTGGCACCTTGTTCCTAGGCCCCACGATAGACCAACAATTGGTACTAAGTGGATCTTTAAGAACAAGTTGGATGAATCGAGTAACGTAGTTAGAAATAAAGCTAGGTTAGTTACCCAAGGTTACACTCAAATCGAAGGAATCGATTTTGAAGAAACCTTTGCACCCGTAACACGGCTTGAAGCCATACGGATGACACTAGCATTTGCCTCATATAAAGATTTTAAATTGTTTCAAATAGATGTTAAGAGTGCTTTTCTAAATGGTTTTATTGAAGGGAGGTGTATGTTGAACAACCCCCCGGGTTTGTTGATCCTACACATCCGGATTTTGTGTTTAAATTAGATAAAGCTCTTTATGGTTTAAAACAAGCCCCTAGGGCTTGGTATGAAAGACTTTCTTCATTTTTAATTTCAAATGATTTTAAGAAAGGTAAAATTGACACAACTTTATTTACAAAACATGTAGAAAATGATATTCTTATTGTGCAAATTTATGTTGATGACATTATTTTTGGTTCTACTAATGAATCCCTTTGCCAAGCTTTTGAATCATGCATGAAGGAAGAATTTGAAATGTCTATGATGGGGGAACTCAACTATTTCCTTGGACTCCAAATCAAGCAAAGGAAGGATGAGATCTTCATCAATCAAGCCAAGTACAAAAAAGAACTCATCAAGAGGTTCGGGCTTGAAGGAGCTAAAGTGAGCAAAACTCCCATGGCAACAACTACAAAGCTTGACAAGGATGAACAAGGTAAAAGTGTAGACATTAAACTATATCGTAGCATGATAGGTAGTTTATTGTATTTAACGGCTAGTAGGCCGGATATCATGTTTTCGGTTTGTCTTTGTGCTCGTTTTCAATCATGTCCTAAAGAGTCTCATATAATTGCCGTTAAACGCATAATTAGATACCTTAAGGGCTCTATTGAAATGGGTTTGTGGTATCCGAAAACCGGCCAATTTTCAATGACGAGTTTTTCGGATGCCGACTATGCGGGTTGTAGGGTAGATAGGAAGAGCACAAGTGGAACATGTCAATTCCTAGGTAATTGTCTTGTATCTTGGTCTTCCAAAAAGTAAAATTCGGTAGCCCTTTCAACCGCCGAGGCGGAGTATGTTGCAGCCAGAACTTGTTGTGCACAAGTTCTTTGGATGAAACATACTCTCCTTGACTATGATTTGCATTTTGATCATGTTAAAATATTTTGTGATAATACTAGTACAATTCATATGACAAAGAATGCAAATCAACATAGTAAAACCAAACACATTGACATTAGATATCACTTTCTTAGAGATCATTATGAGAAAGGTGATATTGATATTGATTATGTTTCTACCGATTTTCAACTTGCCGATATTTTTACTAAACCATTAGATTATACTAGATTCTCTTTTATTTGTGGTGAGTTGAATGTTTGCATTATGGATTCTTAAAGATAAATTTTTTTTATTGTTGTTTTGTTTGTTTTGTTTAACCCTTTTTGATGTATGACAAAAAGGGGGAGAAAAAGAATAAGTTTGTTGTTTTTTGAGTTTATGCTTTATGATTTTTGCTTCTCATAGTCATTCTTTATACATAGCATTATTTGAGGGGGAGCTTTCCAAGCTCTTCTTTTCTTTCTTTTTTTTTATTGTTTAAATAACTTATATGTTTTGTCATCATCAAAAAGGGGGAGATTGTTGGCCCAAGGTTACAATCACCCGTTTTTAGTGTGTTTTGATGATTACAAAACATATATAGTTATTTGTACTAACATGTTTGTTGTTTTAGTGTGTTTCAGGGTTCTAATGAAACTAGAAGTTTTCTTCCCTAAAGAAAGGTGTTTTGACTCAAGTCACCTCAATTAGGGCTCAAGTATCAAACTTGCAAGATCATATGGAGAAGCCCACTTGAAGAACTTGTAGTCCTTTAGAACCAATGTAAGAAATAGTTTGTTAAAGTTTGAGTTTTGGAAAATTGGCTCTGGATACACACACACATTTTCAAAATACAGTTTTTAGTTTTGGTATTTGTTTTTAAGTTCATGCCTTGATTCTTATACATGATTCCAAAATCCTTACAAATTCTATATATTGTTTACACCATGTATAACTATCTTTTACAACATGATACTTAACTTCATATACCTACAAAATTATCTTCAAAAAATTTTCAAGTTCAAAATTTCTTCCCAGTTTTCTGTTTCAGGCTAAACCGGCCGACCGGACCGGCCGACCGGATCATGTGTATATGACGTGCACGCTTGTGCACGTCTGTCGGTCGACCCGACCGGTCGCCCGACCTGTAAACCCCAACTCTCTGTTAATTTCGATCGCCCGCCCGGTCGACCGACAGTTAATATCTTTGTTTCCTTCTTGAGGCCGGTCGACCGGTCGGTCGACCCGAGCCCAACGGCTATGTGCCAGCAGGGCTTACGGCCGACGGGACGGTCGACCGCCAAGCCTGCAGAGCCCCAACGGCTCTTTCCTTTTTGGTGATTTTCTGAAATCTGTTTTTGGATCTGTTTTTTGGCAGAACTTCCTTGAGTTTTTAGGATTATTTTGGGATCAAATGAGCTTAATTAAAATGTGTTTTAATCCCTTCCTCTCCCTATAAATAGAGGAGATATGTCTCTTGCAAACACAACCAAGAAAAATCCCTAATTTACAAGTTTTCAAAAGAAAGAAAAAGTTTCAAAGCTTTCAATTTTCTCTTGCACTCTTGGCTTTTGTTTTTCAGTTGTGTTCTCAAGCAAGTTTCATTTACAACTGAGTTTGTTTTTCTCACTACACTTCTAGAGCCAAAATTTCCATCCTCATTCTATAAGGAAGTTGTAAAGAGAAAGTTGTAAGAAGTTTGTGATCCTTTTGATAATCACTTGGCTACTTGTTGTTCTTGTTCTTGTTGAGATACCTCTTAGGTAGAGGTTTGTAAGTGGTGGAGTTCGGTACTCCGGTCTTCGGTAGACCTTGTAAAGTCCTCGGTGGATAGTGGAAACCCTTCACGGAGGTGAAGGCGGGGAGTAGAGCGGTTGCTCGAACCTCGAAACAAACATCTTGTGTTTGTGATTGCTTTGTGTCTTTGTTCTTTATTGTCTTCATTTTGCTTTACTCTCTATTGCACTCTATTACTTATTGTTTCTAGTTTGTGATATTGTTCCTTTACTTGTGATATATCTTGTGTGCATTTCATCATTGCATATTATTCATTCTTTGTTCGATCAATTCTCATACAATAAAGTTGCATTGCGCACCTCTAACTCATTCAAGAGGAATCAGGAGGAAGGAGTTCAGAACCCTTCACCGGGTATTCGGCTCTTAGTCTTGTTTTGAGAGATCGTTGCATCATTCATTCATACTTATTTTAAAAAGATTGTTAGATTAGCATTTACACCTATTCCCCCCCCTCTAGGTGTTTTTCACATAGAACCCTAGCTGTCATGAAATGGGCTTGGTGAAAGAGAGATGGATTTGATGAGAGGGAAATAAAAAGAGAGGAGAATAAGGGTATTTTAGTCAATTCAGAAATATTATATAATATTTGAAGATAAATAAGAATACTCCGAGAATCTTTTAATATATAAATGAAGAAAATAAAGGCGGGGGTTTTTAGCCCAATTTATATGATTTGGGGGATCAAAATAGAAATATAAAGATTTCGGGGATGAATATGGAACTAACAAAAAATTCAGGTATCGATATGAAAAAAAAAACCTAACAAGAAAATGTAAAATATGTTTGTTTTTGAAAAACAAAAAACAATGCCTTTATCCCAATTTTTTTAGGCTTTACATGAATGATGAATCCTTTTTTTTCCATTCGTGCATATTAAGGGCCATCTCCTCAATAGAAGCATTGGTGTATCCTCAATTGCTTCTATCAAATTTCATTTACGCCTCCCTCTAGTTCTCATTGTTTCATTAACTATGATCCTATCATTTTCCATATTGATGTAATTATTCACATGCATTGCACATCGCCACAACATCTCAAATCTATTAACCCTTATTTTATTCTCAAAGGAGCAACCTCTAAGTTTCTATGAATGTACTCATATCTTATTTTATCTTTTAATGTACTGTCACTCATCCATCTCGAATTTCTCATTCTATTACACTCTTTTTTGGATATATATATATATATATATATATATATATATATATATATATATATACATATATATAGACTTGTGTCCTTCCAAAAGGATTTGAGTCTGAATCCTTCCCACTCAAATTCAACCCTCCGACATTCGAATACAAGATCCATTACGTTGAAGTTGATCTATATAATTTCAAGTATGTATAAATTAAAAATCAAGTATTTTGAATACTTTTTGCCCATCCATCAAGCGGCCCAAAATGGGCAGCCGAAAGTAGTAAGTTGGTTAGATCTATGTCTTTAGACATACAAATTCTCAATCCAGTCATTTCATTATGATCTAAACATTTAAAAATACTTAACAACCAATTTTTGTTAGGTTTCAAATGTTCTACAACGTTAAACTAACCAACTCACTATTTAGGCCGCCCGTTTTTTTCCTACTTGATGCATGGGCAGAAAGTATTCAAAACACTTGATTTTTTATTATAGATACTTGAAATAATATAGATCAACTTTAACGGAGTGGATCTTATAATCGATTGTCGGATGTTGGTATTTGAGTGAGAAGAATTCGGGCTCAAATCCTTTTGGAAGACACAAGTCTCTCTCCTCCTCTCTCTCTCTCTCTCTCTCTCTCTCTCTCTCTCTCTCTATATATATATATATATATATATATATATATATATATATATATATATATAGTTTCTTAATTGTCTAATATTATGAACCATAGAGCATAGCAAGTCTTAGCTATTTTATTAAATTTTTACTTCAACTTCATGGATTTCCTACAATCACATAAAAACACCAGAGCCACTTCTTAATTTTAACCATCTCGTTTTGATTCTATGAATCATATCTTCCTCGTAAGGTTACATATGCTAAAAGCCCATAAGTTATTGACTATTCTCTTTAAACTTAAAATTTGCTTGAATAACTTTCATCTCAACCAATTGACCCTCATTTTATCCTCAAAGGAGCATACTATAAGTTTCTATGAATGCACGTGTTTCTTATTCTATCTCTTAATATTTATCACTCATCCATCTTAGCATTCTTTTGTATTACACTCTTTTTGGATATGTTGTTTCTTAATTGCCCAACACTATGAAACATAAAGCATAGCAGGTCTTCTAGCTATTTTTTAAAATTTTCCTTTCAACTTAATGAGTATCCTACAATCACATAAAACACCAGAGCCACTTCTCAACTTTAACCATCCCACTTTGATTTTATGAATCACATCTTCCATGAAAAACATAAAGTTATATATGCTTAAACCCATAAGTTATTGACTATACTCTTTAAACTTAAATTTTGCTTGAATAACTTTCAAAATTATACAAATGACGCTATTCCTTTCTAGTCTCATATGCCATGTCACTTTGAAATGTAGGAATTAACAAGTAAAATGTCTATAATCGTCTTAGTAATTTGAAATCAAATAAAATGACAAATTCTCAAAGATAAAAGGAAAAAAAACTAAAATTTCACAATCATTTCTACCATCGCAACTCCTATAACAAATCCACTTCATTCAGACTTCAAGATTGGTAATGGGTTGTGTCATATTGTGCCCTGCCCAATCAAGCCCAGTCCCGGCCCAATGTACTGTATAGGCTTAGACCTATAAGCTCATGTACTAATCCATTGGATACTAGGCTCGCCCATTCGTGCCGGAATTAGGCCTATTGTTTTATGTTTAGTTTGTGCCTACTTTACACATCTTGTGCCTAATAGCTTCTAGATCAGTCAATTTTATCTTATTGTACAAATTCATACATAAAAATTAATTAGGTTAAAATCTAGCTACTTGAAGATATTAGCAACTAATTGCAAAAAAGTCACAAATTAAACAAACTTCTAATGCCATCAATGTAACTTGTTCTTCACGGCGAATCGTTCAACATTAGTGTTTTAGCGAGAGGAGATGGCCAGGGGAACTAGAGAGGAGAGTCATTGTCGATCGATAGATGATCTAAGTCTTCAATAGTGGAGCTAAGACGCATTTTCTTAAAATATTAGGACTAGTATCAGTGACTGATATAAGATCTCATATCATTAACGGTTGAGATCGTTTTGATATAACTTAAATTGATAAGAAAATTTAATTAAGAGCTGAAAACAACACCATTAATCATGCCAGCCCATCATGCCAGCCCAGTGAAGTTCCATTCATGCCTTCATTGATTTGTGATGTAGGTCGTGCCGTGACAGGCCAAGGCGAGCCCAGGCAAGGCCCAAAACTATATGCGCCATAAAATTTATGGGCCAGGCACGACCTAGAGCCCATCGTGCTTAGGCCGGCCTGGGCCCATAACCGACCCTATCAGTCTTAGTTGTGCATCTATAGCCAATTGTGTTAACTTTAGCAAGTAAAACAATTTGTTGGTTGGCACCTCATGTATAAACAAAAGAGGCCATAATAGCATCCCTAATTACAATGATTATCCACCCTATGCAAATACGCTTCCTTCCAAGACTCCTTAGCGTACCTTAACTTTTCTATCAATTTGATTTTGATCCAATTTCTTGATTACCTATGGCAGGATGACTAGCTACTAGTGACCAAATATTGATTGCAAACAACAAATGAAAATATTGAAGAAACCTATTCATCTTTGAAATTAACAGGCCTTTCTGGAATGTAGTGAACCTGGGGTAAGGTGAAGTTATCAAAATGTTATAACTTTAGCAAGTAAATTAGTCCCTTGGCATCTTAAAAATAAACAAAAGAGACCATCCTATAATCCCCAATTACAATGATCAGCCACCATCTAGATATATGCTGCCTTCAAGAACTCTTTAGCATACCTTACTCACCTTTCCCATTGTGGTGGTGATTTTCCACCACAAATGAATGGAAGATCGATCCTCACCACAAGGAAGAATGAAAATGAGGAAATGTGCGCAGATGACACAACATAGAAAGGTGGGACACAGAAGATTTACGTGAAAACTCTTAATAGAAAAAAACCACGATGCTATAATTCTCAGGTTACAGGAATTACATGAAGATAAAGGATGTGATTCAGGTCCCCCTTCTCGTTGGAAGGGAAGGTCTACTTATGCTTGACTGAGCTATTGGCATGGAGGCAGAGGATACGGGCGAGATCCTTGTAACCACATGATTTGCACATGTTGAGTAGTAATGACCGTGATCACCGGCGCTGGTTTGTTGGAATTGCATGTAGGAAAATTTGTCACTGTGTATAATTGCCCGTGTTGAGGAGCGTTACACGTTATGAATGTAAGAGAGGATGAAGCGGTGTAACAGCAGGCGAATATCTCGGTGGGTTGTTGCTGAGAACTTCTGGTGTGGAGTCGAGAGCCCTGAACAGTAGATGACTCCGAAGGGATAATGTCTTCGGGACAGGAGGTAACTTTGGAATGATTCAGGGTGACGAAGTCTCTGGGATTGAAATATCGAGACGAAGGCAAACTTCTAGAGTGACTTGGGGAGGATCTAGAGTGACGGAGGCCTCAGAATGAATCAGGTGTTGTGGTCTCAGGGGAGGCTCTTGGTTGCTTGGACATGTGCCATTATCTTCTAAGAGTCAATTTTTTATTACTATAGATGCCACCGCTTTTTTGCTTGTCGGAGGTTGCAAAAGAGAAGTCAGAAGAGCGGAGTTGGTAGGAGATCTTTCAATGTCTTAAGTTTGTTTTGATATTTTGTGAGCAGAGGAGAATCTTGGATCATAAATGCGTATCTTCTAAATTTACTTAGTGATTACGTAGCCGGCTGAGAGTTGGCATGTCATTCGATTGGGTATCTTAAAAGTTGTAACTGGCATCCCTTCGAATGTTGATTTCTTAAAAGTTGTAACCGGCATCCCTTCGAATGTTGGCGTCATTATGACTAGGAGGTAGGGTTTCACGTTTTGACAGCGACGATTGATCTTCTGCTGATTTGGTTAACCGAATGTCTCGTAATGTGGACTAACTTTTCGGGGATTGAAAATTTGAATTGAAGACGGTTTGACTTCTATTTCATCTATAAATAGAGTGGAACCTTAAGATGAAAATCAAATCTGTTATCTCCTCTAAAGAACATAGTTCAGAGTCGCGGTCTTGGCCGCCGACTCAGCGGCACTGAGACACATCGGTCGCGGAGTCTCGGATCAATCTCGGGCGATACACGCAAAACGCTACCTAGAAAGCTCAAATTTTAAAAGAAAACTCGATAAATCTTTAAAAATGTAAACATAAATATTCATGTATCACATGTCTAAAACATATCATCTAGCACACTTAACATGAAGAAAAAGAGTGAGACTCAGACTCTGTCTTACTCTCTCCCTCCACACACTTTCTATCTCACTCACTCTCTCTCTCTCTCTCACTCACTTTCTCTTCACACTCACTCTCCCTCTCTCACTCACTCTCTCCCGCTCACTCAACCTCTCCCCTCACTCCCCCTCTCTCCCCCTCTCTCTCCTGATCTCTCTCAGTTTTAGACTGAGAGAGAGATCGAGATAGAAAGGGAGAGAGAATGAGAGACAGAGAAGAGAGTGAGAGTGAGAGAGAGATCAAGACTGAGAAGAAGAGAAGGGAAGAGACAGAGGGAGGGGAGAGAGAGGGAGAGGGGACATGACAGAGGAGTGCATGAGAGATCGGGAGAGATAAAGGAGAGGGGGAGACAAAGGGAGAGAGATAAAGAGATCGGGAGGCGACAGCGGGTTGCTAGGCACTGGAGGCGGGCGGTGACGGCGGGAGTCGGGCGGGCGACGCCGGACGAGCCCTGGATCTAGATCAGGTAAGTGTGTTTTTTTCTTTTTATAACCTGATTCGCGACTCGTATCAGGACTCGGCCAAGTCGAGGCCAGGTCGGCCCTGAGTTGGTCAAAAAATGAAGCCCTGGGCGACTCTCGTCGCGGTCTTATCGCGGCGCCCGCCGAGTCGGAGACGAGTCAACCAAGTCATCTCCGACTCAGCCAATACTTCGAACCCTGCTAAGGAACCATTGCTTCTAAATTCTTCTCTTTTGCTCAGCTAGGTGGCCATGTTTTCTTTTCTTCTCTTCATCAGATGAAGGAAAGGGAGGGGATGAAGGTGTAGGGAAATGGTTGGTATGCCACATTAGTTATCGTGATGAACCTGTTATCAAGGTTCTAAATATCGGATATCAGAATCGTATCAGATTGGGGTTTTTCATATCGGATATCGGATTCGGGGGAGATATCGGGGATACGCGCACATATCGGGCGTTCATATCAGACACTATATATAATGAAATATTGATACCTAAAAGTTGGTTTGGTTTAGACTCATAGATGATATCTACCTAATAAAAATGATGTAATATGCTTGCAAAGATAGTAAAAAACAATATATATTTGCACGCAGTCGTGCAATAAATAAGCAATTTCATATCGGGCGATATATCAGGCGATTTATTGACCGATATTTCAAATATTGGCCGTTTTTTTGCTGCAAACGATATGGCGAACGATTTTTCCATATCGTATCGGCAGCAGGCAAAAAAGGAGATATCAGATGATATCTCGGCTGACTCGGCCGATATTTAAAACAGGCCTATTATGACACATTAGTTGTCATGTGGCCCACTTCGATTGGAAGTAGTTCTTGTCCTGAGCAGCTCTGAGTTGCTAGTGCGATCTCACGACCGTCCGACATGCCTTGCAGGCCTTAGTCTGCTCGAACGCCGCTGCCTCACTCTCAGAGGGCTTCTTGGGGACACATCTCATTCTTCATGTGATGCGCGGAGAATGACGGTATCGGTTTGGCTGCCTTGGAAGCATGTTCTAGACGGAGGTGAGAAGATCCTTCACTGGAGGGGCCTTCATTTTTGTGAAGGAACCTCCCATTAGCTTCTTCTCTGATTTCGGAACCTTTGAATAATGGCATGAGCAATAAGGCGGTGCTCTTCCGGTCGGTATTCCTCGGTGAACATCCACTCAGAGATCAGAAGTGAGGCTGAACATAACGGCAGGATAGAGGGATTAGATCTGAATCATCTGTATTTCTTTTCAAAAAATGTAAACATAGGTGTAATTGAAACTTTGTATTACTTTTATCAGATGTAATAGTAAATTCAGTGGGATGTATTCGAAATGAAAATGTTTTCAAAATAATGTATATATTTCTTTGAGATAATTGTATGAATCTTTCCTGGCTTGTTTTACTGTCGGCCCTTTTGTAATCGATCTGATCGTGCTTCTCTGAAATGTTGATCTCTATTTCCAGAATGGTTGGTTTGACGTAAGAGTTATTTGGTAAGATTGTGGCATTGTTTTCGAGTGGGGGTAATCCACCAGCGATACCTGACTCTGGATTTCGAGTGGAAAAATTTCAGCAACTGAATGGGAGATTTGGTAGGGCTCTGAGTAGGGGACACTCCCACAACATAGCAGGATCTCCGAGTGGAGGACACTCCCACAACAGAGGATTACAACTACCCGTAGGCTAAACGGGAGGGGGCCCGTAGGCTGAAATCTGCATTGTTGTCTCCGAGTGGGAAAAATCCCATCAGCGGGATGTGCAGATTTTCAGAGGATTAAGGAGAATGTAAACACAAAATGTAATGAAACATCTCATATTGAATGTTAGATGCAGTATAATAAAAGTAATGAAAAACTAATAAAACTTAAAAGATTGGGTTAACAAAACTATGTATACTCAGCTTCTAATCACACAAAATTAGTACGTCAAGGAGATAATCCAAACAAGAAAACCCCTCATATATATACTATATGTCTCGTGCAGTTATAAACTAAACACATATAATCCATGTTATCCCGGGTTGAGCAGTACATGCACGCATGTGCAAAGATCATGTTTGGATAATACCTGGATGATCATACCTTCTCTAAGTATTTGATCTCCATCTCCGGCAGAGTTAGTTGGTAATGGAATGTCTTGGCAAGCCTGCGGTGTTATTTTCGAGTGAGGGTAATCCCATCAACGGTGCCTACAAACTTGGAAGAGGTTATGAAGTGAGGGCGCGATACATTAACAGCTTGGATGTGTCGACTTCGAGTGGGGGAAATCCCAGCAGTAGAGTGACGATCCGGACTTTCGAGTGGGAAAAATCACAGCAGCGGGATTAGATTCACGATTGCTTTCGAGTGGGGATCCCATCAGTGGTGTCGTGAACTTGGTAAGGACCTGAAGTTGAGGTGCGATCCATCGACAGATTGAATACGTCAACTCCGAGTGGGAGAATCCTAGCAGTAGAGTGGCAATCCGGAAGTGAACCTAGCAGAGAGAAAGTGACAAGAGTTCATCCGCCCGTGAGTCGGATGAGGAGAGCTCGTAAGCTAGTGTGTGTTTTCGAGTGAAGAAAATCCCAACAGCAGAACATCAAACAGAGGCCCTGAGTGGGAGACAATCCCACAATATTGTAGGGACTTCGAGTAGGGGACACTCCCATAGCAGAGGGTTTCGACTCCAGCAGGCTAGTCGCTCGTAGGCTGGTGTTTGTGTTGTCGACTCCGAGTGGGGGACACTCCCGCAACAGGATGTACAAGCGTTAGGAACTCTGATGGGGGACACTCTCATCAGTGGGGTGGCCTGAAAACAGTTAGTAGCAAAATGCATTTTTATAACTTAAGATGCATGAATTTTAAAGGAAATACAGGAGGTGTTATTGGCTGAGGTGCTTTCCTGTCTTTGTAGGAGGAATCGAGTCACTCGATTATTTTGTACTGGGTGATTGCATATTGTGATTGGGTAGGAGGCGGAGCACTTGGCTTTCCTGATCCAGAGGTCGCTTCGGGTATGAGAAAGTACTCTTTGAGAAAGCTCTGACGGATGAGTTCTTCCAAGTACCTTCGGAAGCTCCGGAATGAATGGTCTTGTGCCCTTTTCCTTCGTGGTAAGAGCAGTACTCTTTAGCTTCGGAAAGCGTTGGATTGTGTTAGTTTGGTCTCGAACGTCTGTCCCATTGATGGTCGTTGATGATGTTGAAGACCTCGTTAATAGAGAGCCTCAACAGAGTGAAGTGTACTTCTGTCCTGAAGGTTCGGAGTGGACTTGATGAAAGGATCGGAAAGCACTTGCCTCTTGCAGGCGGGTTGCCCCCGATTCTGGTCTTGGGGATGGGCAGTAGCTTTGTGTTGCGGCTTCGACTTTCCTCCACCATCGTTGCACTTGGCAGGTGGTTGGCAGAAGTCTTCATTGCCTCCTCCAACTGGATATAGCACTGAGCTCGGGATAAAATCTCACTCATCCGAGTGACGTGCTTCATGAGATGTTTGTATAAGAGGTGAGAAATCTGCAACCCGCTGATGAACGCGAGTGCACAAACATCCTCATAGCAATTGAGGACTTTGATTAGTTGGCTCTGGAAGTATCTAATGTAGGATTTGAGGCTATCATCCTGCCTCATCTTTAACAGTGAGAAGGTAGTGGTCTACTTTTTGGGGGCCATCAGTCCGTGAAAGAAGCTTTTTGAGGAAGGTTTTGAGTTGATAAGGGGAGAAATCTTGAGTGTAGGAACTCAGATCTCAACAAAAACACCAGCTTGTGATATTAATTTTCCATCACAAGTGATTAGACAGTCGATTCTCACCACAAGCGAGAATGAAAATGAGAAAATGCACACAGATGACACATCACAGAAAGGTGGGACACGAAGGATTTACGTGAAAACTCTTAATCGGGAAAAATCACGAGAAGAAGGAGAATCTTCACTATAATTCGCAGGTTATAAGAATTACAAAATGTAAAAGATGTCATTCGGGTTCCCCTTCTCGTTGGAGAGGAAGGTCTACCTATGCTCGACTGAGCTGTTGGCATTGAGGCAGAGGATACGGGCGAGATTCTCGTAACCGCATGATTTGCACATGTTGAGTTGTTGTAACAGCCGTAATCACTGACGTTGGTTTGTTGAAATTGCATGCATGAAATCCGTCAATGTCCATAACTGCCTGTGTTGAGAGGCATTACACATTATTAACATGGAAAAGAATGAAGCAGTGTAACAGCAGGCGGATATCTCGATGGGTTGTTGCTGAGAACTTCCAGTGTGGAGTCGGGAGCCCCTGACAGTAGATGAATCCGGGGGGATAATGTCTTCGGGATAGGAGATAACTCCAGGATGACTCAGGGTGGCAGAGTCTCCAGGAGGGAAGTATCATCGGGACGAAGGCAGACTTCTGGAGTGACTTCGGAGGATCTGGAGTGGCAGAGGCCTCATGATGGATCGGGTGTTGTGGAGGCCTCAACTTTCACTTTAACTTCAAAGTTTTGGTGCAGTGATAAAGACTTTAATATGATATCAGAATAACCCAGGTTCAAATTTCACCAGGCGCACATTTAAGCGAATTTAAAAACAAAAATACCACTAGCGCAAAAGCCCATATTTCAGCCCATAAAAAGGACGCTCGACCTGCGGAGGTGCGTTAAAATATAAGTACCTCAACCCTCACTTTAACTTCGGAGTTTGGTGTAGTGGCAGTAACTTTAATACAACCTTTATTTGTAAATATGTATCTTATACTATGGAACATTGTTTTTACATGTTATAACTTATGAGATGGATCAAACATGATATTTTTTCTTAATTCTTGGATTTTCTATGAAACTTATAAGTGATTTTGCTATCATAAGAATTAGATTGTTGTAGCAGGAAAATGAAAAACATCAAATGTGAAAGTGGGAGTCTCCTAAATAATTTCATAAGGACCTTAAAAAATGCATCAAGTACCCATGGAAGAAACCACTAGTTGGATGTAACAGGTCATGATGCTATAGGTATACATGTTATTTCCACTGTTCTTGATGCAAAGGTTTATACAAGCCACTAATTCTATGTTATTTCTCTCTAAAACCACACCAGCTATGTACATTCCTTCCTTGGAATGGTGCTGTCTGAATGTAATCCAAAACTTCTAAATTGATCATTTCATAAGTAAAAGGAAATTTACAAGTCTGACAACACTGGGATAATTATGGTGACATGAAAAAGAATGTGTTACATATAAGAACCGGGATATAGAAGAACAAAGTTGAACCTCAAGCAAGGTGAGGAAGATTCATCAAATTACCTAGGTAACTAGAAGCCAATTGAAGGATGGGCGCTAGATAACTGTTTTGGGAGAATGGGACAAAAAAAGGCAAGTTTTCTTTGAGGTGTCTTCAGATATTCCGAATCTTGGAGCTGTATCTGTGTCTCTCAGATGGCTAAACTTATAGAGGAAATAAGGCGTCGCTCAAGAGTCAAGACTAGAACTTTGTTTCCTTGTTTTCCAATAATGAATGCTAACTGATATAACTTCTTAAAAAGAAATTCAAGGGTTTGGAAAGGTATATGATGTGTAGAAATAGAGTAGAAAAAACATGCCACAATCTCCTTCATTGTTGAAGTAGTAAACTAGTTTGGATGCTGGTCCAACCAAGTTTTGGGATCAAGGGCCTCGAGGAAGCAACAAATGTTTGTGAACAAGGACGAAAAAACAAAAAAGAGAGTTCAAAAAGGGTATAGAGAGGCATGTAACATGGTTGCAACGGAATTAGGTGATCAATTTGGATGATAAGAAATGCGAGAAGTTTGATTGTGAAACTGTTCTTTGCATTGATGAGGCAAACTGTAGCTAAAAACAATTTCTGACAGGGTATGTGTCTGAGACAACACAGAGAGATACCCATTCATTTACAGGTTACAGTCTGGTTACATAGGAAGATGTGGATAACACAGAAGATAATGGCAGGGCAGAAACATCATGGATGCAGTGTGACTAGAAAAGACACTCGGTTTCTAGCATCAATCCAAGAATCGACTTTGGCCTTTTCTTTGTTATTGTGTTATTGTTGGCTGCGTGTGGGATGTATATGACATTTGAGTTGTACCTTTATTTATGCAAACAGTTGGCACCCAGATATGGTTATTTAATGAGGTTTTTAGCATTTGAGTTGCATTCCTATACGTATAGGATGATGTTTTCTAAGCCACAGAATGGGTCATTAGCCATGATGTCATATCATGCAGCTCTGTTGTTTCATTAAATATTCATTAGCAAAATACAAGTAGATTACATTCCATAGAAAAGAAATACTACAAAGAAGATATAACTAAAGCAGATGGCAGTACCAAAGAGGAACGAATCCAAGCTTTTGTTGGGCAAATACTCATATATCAACATCCTTTCCTCCCGCTGAATGCAGCAGCCAAGAAGTCGAACAAGATTTCTATGCTGCAGTTTGGCAATAAGCACAACCTCATTCTTGAACTCATCAACACCTTGTTGTGAAGTCTTAGAAAGCCTCTTTACCGCTATCTCTTGATCATTTCCCAGCTTACCCTGTTAATTGTGGCATAAAACAGTAAATAATAATATATATATATATATATATATATATATATATATATATATATATATATATATATATATATATATATATATATATATATATATATATATATATTGCTTTGAGTGGAAGTTGATTGCTTTAGAAAGTATACTCTAAGTAGGATTTCTCTTTCTAAAATTATGGATATGCATTTGAATTACTAACTTTCTAAACTTTTGGAGGAATTCACTCTTAACTAAAATTATATTAGTTAAACCACGGTTTAGAATCTCAGAATCCGCAGAATCGGACGCAAATTTTTGGTATCAAAATAGGCCACGTAGGTCATTTTGTCTCAGTTATATCAACCGCGGCCAAATTTTTTTAAAATAAAATTAAAATGTTTAAAATTTTGTTTAGAGAATTAGTAGCATGGTGACATGTTTTTTAGAATAATTGAAAGAATTGTAGTCACATTTCGACTAAATATTACAATGCACAACACTTGCCACAAACACAGAAAATACATAAATATGGTATTTACGTGGAAAAAAACGAATTTCTTCTCTCTCTCTCTCTCTCTCTCTCTCTCTCTCTCTCTCTCTCTCTCTCTCTCTCTCTCCCCCCCCCCCCCCCTGGCACATTCATTCTTGATTTGGATTTATCTTTTTTAAGGGATTGAGAGGAATTTGAGTTTATTTATAGCACAACTCGGTATACAATTCTCTCAATTGTTTATACTATAGGCACCGAAAGCATGGCTTGACGTACAAGGGGTGATCAGAGGCATAGTCATGGTGGGAGGCAAGAGAATCAATTATCTGCAACTATTTTTTCCACCTTTTTCCTACAAATTGAGGAAGCAAAAGGAGCTGGTCTATCTGAATTATCTTTTTTCTGCAAAAACGTGCATGCCACAATACAGATTGAATTGGAGCATATATCGGGATTATATGAGCCTAACCTAATAAGGCCGATACGACTGATATGAGACCAATATGAGCCGATATTCAAACTGTGTTGGTGATTCCCACCCAATAACCTCATTTCATCTAACCGATATAGTATTGAGTACGACCAATTTCAATACAATACGACCAATATGTATCGGAACCAGTCGATTATTCAAACCATGAGTTGTTAAACTCATCAAAAATTCTATTATTCTTCTGGATTATTTTAACATGCAATTTTTGGTTATCATCAATTGCACCTAGAAATCATGTTTTTGAAATTTAAATAGGATTTGTATTTCTAAATGTATGGTTCTAATCTTAACTAAAAGTGTAACAATCTCTTCATTTATTTACCTATACTAGCACAATTTTTTATTTTCTAAAGTTAATTTCACCAAGAAATCATATTTCAAGTAGGATTTCTTTTCCTAAATTTATGGGTATTAATGATTTATAATTAATCAGGATTTTAAGTATATTTTTGGCACCAATAAGTATAAGATATGATCATGATTAGTAAATAGTTTTAGGGGTTGTTTGGATTCAAGGAAGTGGGCAGAAGTGAGGAAGTTACCTCAGTACCGGCCCGTCCCGAAGGTACCTCGAGGGACTGGGAGGCAGCCCCGAGGAGCCAGCACATCCCATGATCTCTGCACTATCACCAGACGTAAGAAACTCAACAGCGTCCACCCTCTCGAGTCCACGTGAGGACCCGAACCCAGCGTCATTTAGGCTAGGGGTTGTCATCACCTCAGGCCCATCCTCATGGGGTAATGTAGCAGTAGAAAGCCTGGCTGGCACCACCAGAGCTGTACCTGTGACCTTCTCAACAGTCCTGAGGGCAGGGGAAGTCCTCCGAACATCTTCCACACAAACCGGGGATCCAACCCTCCCTCCATGGCAATAGGGGGCTGCTCTGAGGACGTACATGGGGGAGTGGTCACGGCTTCCAGCAAGTTCATCATCCTCTCATCATCGGATTCATTGAACTGAAGTCGGCGCCTCTTCTGCAAAAAGAAAACAAGACATCGGGAAATAATTTCCACATCCAAAAAAAACTAGAAAATCTATAGCATACCCGCGGCCGCGGAAGGCGCGAAGACGGAGCGAGTGCTCTCTTATTCTTGTCGGGAGCCTTCTCTCTTCTGACATTCGACTTCCCGAGACAAACGACTAGTTGGCTCACCCCACGGGCAGACTCCGTCTCGGAGTCAGGATTGCTATCCTCCTAAACAAACTCCTCAAGTTCGGGGGCGAGCTGACTCTTACCCGACACAGCACCCTAAGAATAACTGGCAGAACTGGAGATCTGTCCGGATTCAGCAGCCAACTCCAATTGCGATTATTAAAATCGACGGTTGTCAACTTTCTCAACTTTACTTCAACATTGGTAGTAGGCAAGGTCCCCCGCGAGCACCTGCATCAAAATTCCAGACAACCGGAATAACCCCGCGTTCCTCCTCCGAGTCAGCATCCCATGGGCCGACACCCGACCCACGGTGTCCCGCATGCCGCGGTCGCTATCGGCCATGTTGACGATAATCTTTTCCATCCCACTCTGGGGAATAAAATAGCAAGCACCTAGGTGGTCTTCCGCAACAAGGACGCGGTGCTGAAAACCTCACAGTGACAAGCCTCGAGAACATATAAGTCACAGAAGGCCTCGAACCCCAAAACTGTACGCCAGGCCACCGCCGATAGATGAGAAGGGGCGACTCTATAAAAAATCAAAACGCTACGAACGAACTTCATCATTGACAGCCTTAATCCAAGTGCAAGTATTAGGGGATGCATATACACACCCTCCTTATCAGGCGGAGCCGAAGTAACATCAATATTGTTAAGGCAAAACTCAACTTTTATTCTTGGGCTCCAACGACAGCCATAACTAGCCAAGTATTTATCCACCGCCTCCTGGTCGCGAAGTTTAGAAGTTTTTGGATCGAAGTCCATCCCTATCCTGGTGCGACGGGAAGCTCTCTTCCCCTTTTCCTCCACGACGGACTTCCCCTTGTCCGGTCCATTGGAAGGGACGGATTTTCCCCTTTCTTCATTTTCAGAAAGAATAAGGGAATGATAGAAATTCAAAGATCAAAAGATCGAAAGGAGGCCAGAAAGAAGAAGATGAAGTAGAAATTTGGGGGAAAATGCCCAAAACCTTAGAGTGTAGTCCTCTTAACCCTAGGGGAATGAACCGTCATTCGATCAGCGCCCTACAAGTGTTACGACGGATACGAGCGACGTCACTTCAGATACGCGGTACCCACCTCGAATGCTGCATCGCACAAGTGGCGGTAATTTGATCGACGCTGCGCCAGATGTGACACATTTAAAACTTTGCCAGGTTGTATTGTTGCGCATGTCACTACAGGACAAAACTTGAAACGACAATAGGCACCTTGAGTCCAGGCCCATAAAGTCCTAATTCATTCTGCTCCCCTCTTTACATCGAAGTCTCCGAGAACCTAAAATTCCCCAAAGGAGAATTCTCGACCTCTTCCGAAGAAAAAGGAGCAGAGGGGGCATCTGTAGTGGTCAATTTCTGACCCTCCCATGATTACAACACATGTCCAGTCAACCTCTTGCAGATGTGCGACTCGTGGCTACTTCTAAAGCATTTAACCCGGTATCTTCACTCAGTTCAAATTTCAAACGGATCGAGTGATTAACGGAAGAATCAAATTCGATTACAGAAATCTCTATCATTAAACCCAATCTTAGTTCAAATGAGATAGTAACCTCCCAGGGACAGTTCATCCTATTACACACAGCCGGCACGAATCACAAGATAAAGATGAACTCTCTCCTGTATCGATTCAAACCAGGACGTTCGGCTCGACCCTTAGCAAGATAAGGGATTTAGATATTCAAACTGGGCAACACTTCCTAACCTTATCTATTTGACATAACTTGTATAAATAGGGGATCCATTCCAACGAAAAAGGGATCACGTTCACCCGAATCTAGAGAACACAATTATAATCGCCATTAACATAGTGAAAGTTCTCTCTCCGTGGTTTTTCTCTCTTTGGGTTTTTCACGTATTTTCATTGTGTTTGGCGATTGCTTTTTATGTGATTGGCTACATCCACTACCCTTTGGTGCATGGACTGATTCCTTAGGAATTACCTATTGCACTAACCAAATACCGAAAAACAAAATATATTTTTTTCACTTTCACTTCCCAACTACCAACCAACACCGGAAAAGATACACACAGATTCTCTTTTTCCAGAAGGAAAAAACCTATTTCCCACTTCCTTACTTCTGCCCACTTTCTTGAATCCAAACAGCCCCTTAGTTAAAACTAAATAAATGCGTTTCTTAGTATATATTAATCTTTTCCTAAATTTATGGGCATTTGAGACATATAATTAATGAGAATTTAAGTATATTCTTAGCAATAATAGGTATAAGATATGATCATGTGTAGTGGACAGTTTATGATCTGCACCAAGATTGAGACATGTGTCTCATCTCATCAGAAGCTCCCGAAGATAAACAATAAGGTATGCCAAGTAGAACTTCTCCCTGAGAGCATCGCCCAGTTAGTCCTGATGATACTCCTCCTTCCGAGGAATCCACTGTCCCGAGAACACGCCTCCTTCCTAGAGTATCGCCACGCCGAGATCAATTCTTCTCGTCCCGAGCAAAACGGTCGCAACAACCAACCTCCTTGATACCCACTTACATTCATGAAACCAGTTATGTCATCAAGTCATCTCACGTTACAACAACTCCTATTTCAGCGCAGACTATTACAGAAGCTAGCAGAAATCACTCTCGCAATTAAGAGCATAATCCGGGCCATTACGAAAGAATCGCAACATGTAGATCATGTGGTTATTGAAACTCACATGACCCTCACTACCAATAAAGACTCCCCGGGTATATATACACTGGGGATTAACGAAGAGAGGACTGGGGCAAGACACTTCCCCACAAAAAGATCTAGCGAATCCCCCTCCTCAAAACCTCTGTCCCACTGTAATCAGAGACTTTAACAGAGTTCTAACTTTGTAAAATTAACTGTAACATCTTGAAAATAGTGGATTTTCTTCCTCTCCGTGATTTTTTCAAATTGAGTTTCTACGTAAAATCATATGTCTTTGTATTGCTTTATTACTCTCTCAAATCTCATTACAAATTGGGTGTAAATAAATTCTCCTGAGGAATTTACCCACATTTTGGTGAGTTCATTGAGATCTAAGTCCCAACGCTCAGATTTCTTCCCTAACAAACTCATCCTCAAAAAGCCTCTCTAATAAGCCATGGCCTCAAAAAAAGCCGGCCACTGGCGAAGGGACCACCTCCAAGGGCAAATCTATTGTCGCCACTGGGGGATATTATTCCCCGAGCGGTCTCAGCCCCATCATAGAAAATACAACCTCCGCGCCTTCGCAGGGGGCAACTAGGGACATCCAGCCGCAGTCAGCTTATGAGCTCAATTCCTCCAAATGTGTACTAACAAGGGGGGTTGACGAGAAGCAAGTTTTGTTCGACCGCGAACGGGGGCAAGCAGAGCAGGATCGAGAAAGCGTGGCTCGTGAACGGGAAGAGATGAAATGCCTAAACGATCAGCTCCTTGCCCAGATCGCGGCCCTCCAGAATACTCGGGTGCCGCCTCCATCACCAGAGGCCCACTGCTATTGAGGCTACAAGTGGCGAGCGGTCTCAAAGTCAGAGACGTCGCAGAGCTTCCTCCCCCACTCCATCAGAGCAATCCGATGACGGGTCGAGTTTGCCCCATTCCCGCACGAAGGATCGACCTGATCATTCTCAAAAAAGACCGAGTTCATTTGTATCTAATATCTCGACAAGCTCGTACGAAAGTGAGTCGAAGAAGCGAGTGTGCCACATCACGGTAGATTCAGGGTCATCGCCACTGATGCATCCAATTCTCCCTTCTTCGAGGACATACTGGAATATGAATTTCGCAAGAAATTCATGATCTCGACCTTTGATTGCTACTCCGGTCAGAGCGATCCGGATCAGCACCTCTGCCAATATCAGGACAAAATGGTGACCATTCTAGAAATGATTCCATCTTGTGCCAGATCTTCCCCTCCAGCTTAAAGGAGATAGCCTCTTACTGGTTATACTCCCTTCCGCCACGCTCGATCCACAGCTTCGGAGATATCACCAAGTTATTTTTCGCTCAATACTCTTTCCGTCAGGAGTTCAAGACAACTATCACCTCCTCTCCATTAAAATGAGGTCATTTGACAACCTCAAGACATACATTGGCTACTTTCAAAATCAGCTAGCCGAAGTACACAATTACAGCGAAGACACATCCGATCTCGCATTCATTAGCGGACCACGGGTCACTCATCCACTATAAAAGCATCTTGTGAAATACGTCATCCGTTAGAGCAAGGTCCTATACCGAGCACAACCATACATCTAAGTGGAGGAGACAATGAAAAGCTCCGCCAACCCATCTTTCAACTGCGGCGACGATGGAACAAAGCCGAAGCCAACACACAGAGACCCCTTCGTAGACTTCCAGGGACGCGGACAGGGCACTTTCAAGAAGCAACCACTCACGCACCCTCAGCAGAGCCAACTCTGAGCTACTACCGGGTATCCGAAAACTCCACCCCGCTGAAGCTTCTGATCCAGAACGTCTTCGAAGCCACCAAAGGTCAACCCTCAGTGAAGCGTCCGGAAGCAAAAATGCAGGACCTTGCTCATCTCGGACCAAGAGACTACTATTCCTTCCATGACAGTAAGAGACCGAACTTCACAATACAGGTCCCTCCGTAAGTACCTTGAAGATCATGTCCAGCAGGGCTATCTCCGAGAGTACATCCTCGCACCTGGATCTTCCCCGAGACAGAAAGACAACAAGAGATCCCGTCTCCGAATCGACCGCAACACATGGTCTCTCAATACAGAACAATTGACTAACACCAACCCGAGAAATAAGAGCAGGAAAGTTTCTTAAACGAATAAAAAGCTCATTGTAGTTCATTCGCTTTTTTATGTATTTTATTGAAACCATATAATAAAAATGCATTCTGATTCTTACTGGCTTCCCTACATCCTCCTAAGGATCTGCAGAACTTGCTCGTCGGCCCCTGCTCAGCCCCTACAAGCTCTCTTCTCCGGAGTCATGACGGAACCTCCAAGGAGGGATTCCCCTCTCGAGGTCCAACAGTTCCAATATCTGGCCCTCGGCTCTCTACATCCTCCACAGGATCCTCCTATTTGCTCACCAACCTTCATAGCCTACTCACGAGCACGTTCCACGAAGACTCATTTATGTGTTCCGAGGGAAGTCCCTACTCGAGAACGACAACACAAACATTCATTTAGGTAACACTCTGGCTCATCCCTGCTTAGGCTACTGTCAGTGTTTACTTCTGGGCTAAAGGCTCCTTTCACTCGAAGACCTTTATTTGTGCGTTCCAAGGAAGGAAGCCCCCACTCGAGAATGATTACACAAGCATTCGCCTCCGGTGATCCCTCAGGTTCATCCCTGATTGGGCAACTGCCCTCTGAAGGTTCATCCCTAATCAGGCAACTGCCACGATTACGGCTCATCCTAGGTGAGCAACTGCCGTCCGGAAGGTTCATTCCCACCGGGCAACTGCCATGGTTTATTCCCAATGAGGCAACTGCCTCTGAAAGGTTCATCCCCAATTGATTAACTGTCAGTTTGCCTGTGTTTCGAGTAGGGAAGCTCCCACTCGAGAATCACAGTACAGACATTTATCTCTGAGTTCCAAAGGCTCATCCTCAATTGGGCAACTGCTCCAGAAGGCTCATTCCCATTTGAGCAACTGCCTACCCAGCTCTACAGCTGAGGGCTTCCTTCAATCGGAATCTTATGCTTGCGCGTTCCGAAAAGGGCAACCCCCGCTCGAGAATAATAGCACCAATATCAGCCTCCAAGCTCCCATTAACTCCGCGACTAAAGTCCTCACTTCACTCGGGGACCAGTGCCTCTCGGCCCGGTTCAATTCTGCGATTGAAGTCCTCACTTCACTCAAAAAACAAAGACTGTACGCCCGGAGACGAAGACACCATCCAGAGATGGTATTCAGACACGTCATCTGGAAGTCAGGCCTTCGAAGGGATATGATTATTCCACAAAGCAAATCAGGCAAGATCTAAAACAATTCAGTCATTTCTATTACAAAATACACGCAATTACATTTCATTAAATTTCATTATATCATTACATCTGACAAATGAAATGCATGAAGTCTTTTGTACCCCTGTCTTTGCTTTTTGAAAAGAAATACAGATAATCCTTCTGCTTCCAACGTCCACGACAGCATCCGGACAACTCCCGAATAAACAATCCACTATTCCCGAGTGGTCGAGGATACCAAGAACTCCCAGGAAGACACAAGATCGCACTTCGAGCTGCAGACTGAAGCCTGCAAGACAGTGATGATGTCACCGCCAAACTTCTCGCTTCGAAGATGAAGTTGGCACCGAGGAAGGGGAGACGGCTCTTTAACAAAATCCCGGGGATACCCACGCTTCCCTCCTCTTGCTTATCACGAAAGAATTCATTCCCGCAGACAAAGCAATAACATTCAGCAGTAGTGAGACGACCGGACACATGCTATGATGACGGGATTGGAACCATCGTCAGGCACGCCTTGCTCAGCCCCCCTCTCGTTCCTCAGCATACCATCAGGCAAGAAGAAATCTAAGCATCAACCGAGGTTCAGGATGGGTCTCATCGGAGATCAGTCGAACAAACCGAGTTGAAGAAAGAATCTTGCCTGCCCTTCCTAACAGTCAGGCCTCGTCACAAAATGGATATTTCTCGACAAGCCCATGAAAAAACTGACGTTTTCCGACAACTGAACCCCTCAACTTCAGGAGCGTGACAACCGCCTTCATCTTCTCCCTTTCTTTTCTCCACCGGACGAAGGAAGACGACATCACTATCCACCAAAACAGAACTTAGAGGCAAATGACACTTGAGAAGATGAGCCAACTACTTTCAGGGTCCTCCCTATTTATAGATAAAGAAGCCGAACCGACTTATATTCAAATTCCAACCATATCCGAAGAGTCGGTTTGCATCCTGGATTTTTCAACACGTCAAATTCGCCGGATACGATATGCCTCTGCCACACAATCTCGTCCATCATGAAGTCAGAAATTTGATCATTAATTTGCCAGATGTCTTCACCCACTCCAATTTTCAAAGAGGGCTCAAAATGAGAAAAGGTATTTTGACCTGTCCCTTCAGATAAGCGACGCTTCAACTTTCTGAGCCAGAGTCAAATCAGTTTGCTCTACTCTTTCTCTTCAGAGTTTAGAGAAAGAGGAAGCGGAAGGGGCATCTATAGTGGACATTTCTGATCTGCACTAAGATCAAGACATGTGTCACATCTCATTAGAAACTCTCGAATAGAGACAACAGGGTATGCCAAGCAGAACTTTTCCTTGAGGGAATCGCCCAGCTATCCCGAGGATACTACTTCCGAGGAATCCACTGCCCCAAGAATGCGCCTCCTTCCGAGAGTATCGTCACCCTGAGATCAATTCTTCCCGTCCTAAGTAAGAATCAATTATCTGCAATTTTTTCTTTTCCACCTTTTTAGAAGAATTTAAGTCTATTTATAGCATAACTCAACATACAATTCTCTCAATTATTTATATTATAGGCACCGGAAGCGTGGATTGACGTGCAAGGGGTGATCGGAGGCATAGTCATGGTGAGAGGCAGGAGAATCAATTATTTGCATTTTTTCTCTTTTCCACCTTTTTTCCTACAAATTGAGGAAGCAAAAGGAGCTGGTCTATGTGAATTATCTTTTTTCTGCAAAAGCATGCATGCCACAATACAGATTGAACTGCGGCACATTTCGGGCTAATATGAACCCAACCCACTAAGGCTGATACAACTAATATGAGCCCAATATGAGCCGATATTCAATCTGTGTTGGTGATCCCACTTGATACCCCCATTTCATCTAACCCTTATAGTATTGAATACGGCCAATTTCAATACAATACAATACGATCGATACGTATCGGAACTAGTCGATTCTTCAACCATGAGTTGTTAAACTCATCAAAATTTCCATTATTTTTTTGGATTATTTTAACATGCAATTTTTGGTTATCATCAATTGCACCTAGAAAACATATTTTTTGAAATTTGAATAGGATTTGTATTTCTAAATGTATGGTTCTAATCTCAACTAAAAGTGTAACAATCTCTTTATTTATTTACCTATACTAGCACAACTTTTTATTTTCTAAAGTTAATTTCACCAAGAATCATATTTCAAGTAGGATTTCTTTTCCTAAATTTATGGGTATTGATGACTTATAATTAATCAGGATTTTAAGTATATTCTCGGCACCAATAGGTATAAGATATGATCATGATTAGTAAATAGTTTTAGTTAAAACTAAATAGATGCATTTCTTAATCTATATTAATCTTTTCCTAAATTTATGGTATTGGCGACGTATAATTAATAAGAATTTCAGTATATTATTGGCAATAATAGGTATAAGATGTGATCATGATTAGTAATAGTTTTAGTTAAAACTAAACAAATGCATTTCTAATCTATATGAATCTACTATAGAAATATAGCACAATTAATAGAAAATATTATGATTATTAGTATGAAATAAAACTTGGAATGCATAAAACAGTTTGCTTTTAAAACATATATAATCCTAGTACAGAATTTCAATTGTCATCAATTTGATTTTCTGGCATGTGCACTTGGTGCATGTGTATTTAACTAGTATATGTATAATATACATAGAGCTTATTCAATACTCCAAGAGCATTACTAGCTTAATTGTGCCCACCACCAAAATATGTATTATGTGCAATTGGATAATCCACTGTCTATTTGATCTATATTTTCTCCAAATTCTAGATATAAAAAGCCATGCATTTTGGCTGCTTACACATGCCTCATGTGGTAACAAGTGACACTCAACTAGAACAATCTCATGATCAATTTGTTAGAAGTTCTCAAGACACATGATTTTCATTGATATATATTTTAAGATACTTATATTATGATGAACGGAATAAATAGATTGTCCATTGGAATAATCTAACTCATGAATCATGCGGCCTATTTAGTTATGTAGTTAGACTTATATATTTCATGTATGGACAAATGGTCTTCCACATGCATGGTTTTTATTTATAGAACATTAAAAGCATATAAATCAAAATGTTCATTTCACACCCGCGCGCGCATATATATCCCCACCCCAAAAACAAAGAACACTTAGATACATGTAAATATACATACCTGCCTGTATGTATTAAAGCATGAGCTAGGCTACTTTTAGAAGTATTTAAGATGAAAATACTCTCACCCAAAATCTAAAGATACAACTTCAAAATTGAAGACCTACACTATCAGAGGTGATTTACGAGACATAAACTATCTACAACAGAATTCAAATGATTTCAGTATGATATGGTATACACACAAACTAAGTGGCCATAAAATCAATGTATTAAAATTTTCATGAAACTGGTTAATTTGTCAGCATTTGGTGCTTGAGTAAAATAAATCAAAATCATTTGAAATTTTGCTTCCATATCTTCTCAAAAGGGCCAAGTCCCCCCCCCCCCCCCCCTAAAATAAAAAAAAAGAAGGAAAGAAAAAAAAATGTATGCATATAGTAGCTTACCTAATTCAAATCCTGTGACTTGGTTACATATTTTGGAATCTTGTGAACTTTTACACTCTGATTTTGGTCCAAATCCAACATTTGGTTGGTAAGGATTGAGAAATTAAAATTCCATGTTGAATTGGAATTTACCACTGATCTATTACAAAAGTCGAGAACTGCTTCACCCTCAAAATGAGTGAAGTCCAGATCCTAGAGTTAGAAAGAGAGTGGTATCCTCACTTGTGACAGTGCAAGGTAAATGGTAACTTGTTTGTCCCAACCACATTTATAGCTATAAAAAGAAGCATTAAATACAATTTGCAAATTCCAGATGTATCCAATCAAACGATATGAATTTGACTTCAATAAATTCAGCATCCCAAGTATATATCAAACCAGACTATGACCTGGATTTGCAACTCCATGATTCTCTATGCATGGATTATAAATCCTCATGGTTGCAATCTCATGCAAGACCAATAAATCCACTACCAGATTGGCCCTAGAGCTTTTTGTCAATATTAAAAAAAAATGTTTTTAACTTCCAACGTGTTGAAAATTAGAACCTGTCGTAACGCAACCAATTTTGGACCAAGAATGAGTACATTTGCAAGAAATTAGAGTAGCTTCAATTGAGGATAAAATAAGAAAGGTTTGTTTTGAGATGGTTTGGATATATGCAATGGAGACCAAAAAATGCCCAAGGTAGAGGGGCGATAAGATAATAGTCGATTGAGCAATAAGGTCTAGGGTCTAACCTAGGAGACATGGATAAAGGTAGTAATAAATATGTTGGCTGTTAATGTACAGAGATGGCCGTTAACAGTGCTGAATGGACAAAAAGATTCATGTAGCTGTCCGTGAAGATGTTGTATATAAGCTTTGTTGTTGTTGTTGTTGTTGTTTTTTATAATGACTAAATTTCATGAGTGTCCGTGCACTTCAAATAGTGATTTTGGATATTGGACTGAAAGATAAAAAAATCACCTTGTAAACAGGACCAAATCCACCCTCTCCGAGTTTTCCTCCATCTGAGAAGTTGTCAGTTGCCACTTCAATGATGGCAAAAAAAATCAATAAGGAAGCTCTATGTCATTTCCGTTCACCTCATCAGTTGGTCTGTCTTTGGCGTGATTTCTGGCACCTTGCAGTATTAAATAAAAACAAGTGATCAAGTCAGATGAAAGCAGGACTATGCTAGAATATTACTAAGAAATTTAATGTAAAAGAGAAACAAAGATAAGAAAAGTATGACAATGTTATACCTGTAACCTTATGCCTTCTCATTTTCCTTCTTTTCCACAGGAAACAACCAGCACAGCAAGCAGAAGTACCCCCACAAGCAAGCTCACGATGATTGCCACCAATGCACTTCTGCCCTTGTGAGATATTTCTCCAGGTGTTAAATCTGGAGAGTTTCCAGGTGTTGAAACTGCAGTCATTAAGCCATGCTTCAGTTCACACAAATAACATAATGAAGAAATTTTAAAAAAGTGCAATGTCATGAGAATTCATATAAGCATGATCTTCAAACTCTTACTAATCTATACTTGACAGGGACTAGTTTACATAATCTTCAAGTTTTTCACTCATTGGCACACTGAGATGATTGATCAACGTTCTTCTAAAATATGGAAATGCATGTTATTTCAAGTTTTAAGTAATGCTGAACCACATAAAACTGATTTTCTCGAGTGCAGGTTAGCAAATGGGGCATGAGAATCAAACAACAAGCTCTACAGGGGTTGAGTTGCTAGAGATTTGTTATTCGCATTTTATTGTCCATGAACTTTGGGAATATTTACGGTATGACTTCACATATCATATTAGGGTATATCCTTCACGGTAGCCTCGAAACTGATTGATCAAAGTGTCGAATTGGATAGACATATAAATCTGACAACTGCAAATATAGTTCCAACAAAATTGTAGTGATTCTTGCTGTTATTCAAATAGGTCAATTGGAACTGAAGAAATGAAAGCTATGATGATCCAGTTCTAATCACCATAAGCCTACAACAAGGGTAGGCATAAAGTTTTTAACTTATCTCTTAATCAATTAAAAGAGAAATAAATTTATTCTTTCCCTCTTTTTAGATGGTGGTTGTTTCACTACTCTAGCATGGAGAGTAATTACAAATTTCTAATGCACAGTCGAGCCTAGCGGCCTCTTTACGCCGCAAAATTGAGATCCTACAAATTTAGTTCGAAAAATCCCCTCCCCCTACAGATGAGTAGATACAAGGAGAATCCACGAGGGAAGGAAGTGTCTTGCCGCTTGAGTTGCACACAAATTACTTTAGTAGACACATTTAGAATAGGTAAGCGAATGTTACATTTCACACATCATTAATTCACAGTCAAAAATGTGTGCACATGACATGCATGTGTAGTTAGGAAAAAGAAAAGATAACAGCATGTTGTGAGGCGATTTTTAGGAAAAAAGACTTCTCATGAAATAGTAGATGATCTTACGAGACATATTCATGTTCTGTGGTGCTTGTTGTTTGCCATTATCTTGCCTTAGTTAATGATACTAGATATGGAATAATTTCCAAAATAGAGAGGTGAAGAGAATGTTTAGATTCTCGGATCTAATGATTTAAACTTAGCGGGTGAAAAACGAACATATGGATGTAAGTTTCGCGAAACTATGAAAAGAACTGAGGATATAGCTCAAAATGATAGCCAAAAAATAACTAGGAGTTACCGTTTCCACTTAGGATCAATTGTTCATATTGATGGGGAGATTGAGGTGGATATTGTTCATAGAATGAGTGGGATGGTTAAACTGGAGATTCATAGAGTAGAAATGACATAAAATTAAATCTTATAGAATGGCTGCATGATTAGCTTTGTATATGGGTTAGAATGTTGAGCAACTACAAAACAACATAGCCAGAAAATTAGTGTAACTGATACCAGAATGTTGAGATGGATAATTGGCAAAGTGCTAAAACATAAGATAAAAAATAATCGTGGGAAGACCAAAGTGAAAATAATTGAAGTGGCTAAAAAGGATAAGATGGCAGTTTTCCACAAGAGTAAAACAAATACAAAACGAGTAAATAAATTAAAATACAGACTCGAACTCAAAGCAAAAAAAGCTGACTCGATGTCCCCATCATTCTAACCGAGTGGGAAAAACTCGACCCCATCGAGTTACATGAAATGGTGGTGACTCCATACTAAATCTGTATTTGAAGTTGTTGATCATGTTGGATATATTGCAGATGTGGTTGCTGGAGATGTTGCTGGAGAGGTTACTGAAATCTTTGGTTATTGAGGAGATTATTATAGAGAAGATTATTGAGATCTTTGGCCGTCGAGGAGGTTGTCGTGGAGTAGATTGTTGATATCTTTGATTGTTGAGGAGGTTATTGTGGAGAGATTGTAGAGATTTTTGTTTTTGAGGAGGTTGTTGTGCAAGAGATTGCTGAAATCTTTGGCGATACGTGGAAGGAAAAAAAAGAGGATAGGATATAGATTTTTTTTTTTTGAAATTTGACAAAAGAGATGAAAAAGAAAGTGAATGAAGTAACAAATTGCATCAGCTCCTCATCGGGATTACTAATTCATTTCAACACTCGTAATGAATTGCTCAAACAAAATTGTACCGATTCACGCCAGGAATTTTTTCGCAAGAAATTTTTATTATAGTTTAATTTTCATCACTCATAAATTTTTTTCTAACCATGCTCTGGTATCAAATTGATGTGAAATAAGGGAAGGGTTTACGAATTCTGACAAAAAGATAAGAGATGAAAGAAATAGCTAATGATTACCTAATGGATAAATGAAAATGTCGTCCACCTTTTCGGATCTTACGTCGCTTCTCGTCGCACGCTCATCAATCTTTACCTCACACCGCTTCACACCCGCACGCTCGATCTTTACTTCATAGTTAAAGCTTCACACTGTCATGGGGGCATGCATCTCAAGGGGGAATAACCCAAACAATTTTTCTCAAATTATAATCTACTTTTATTGAAAACAATGGAGTTTTTAAATAGACTTACAACTTATTCAGTTCCCTCTCACAGTCGATATGGGACTAAAATAAAAGAATAAAACAAACACAAGACTACTAAATAAAAATATATATATAGACTCGGACTCAAAACAAAAAAGCTGACTGAATGTCCCCATCACTCACAGTTCCGAGAACTACAATTTCTTAATTCAATTAAAGGTAATTTACACCCTAAGCACTCTTAATCTTCAAATGTTTGATCCTTTTCTTTTGTTGAATGCTGAATTGATTTGATTGCAACTGAACTGAACACTTTAGCCTCTGATTACAACAGTAAATATGAACTGACCACATTTCTTATCCCTTTCTGTTAAATTGACATACTTATGCAATGGTTTTTTTAAAACTAATGCGAAATAAGTGAAATACAAAACCAAGGCTATCTGTGTGACTTGGTGTTATATAGTGTAAATTAGTTGTATGATGCAGACAACTGATACGTCCTCTCCGTCGGCGAGGCCGTTGGCGATGACCGTGTGGTAGCGATGTCTATTTCTCGGCGGCATCTCAACCTGCAAAAGGTTAGATCGAGCAGGGAGAACAGGCAACACCAAAGAAATCGAAGAAGAAGAAGTAGAAGAAGGAGACGAGGACTGAAATGGTTTATTGATCTCAGCTCCGAGCTCAGTGAAGCTCGTTCCCAAAATTAGGGCATTTACATCATAGATCCCCACAGTGACCCAGGCCACTATTTATTCCCGCGTTTCACCAATGGGTCGAACGGGTCCGCTAACGGGTCGGGTCACCGGGTCCAGCCGGACCCGACTCCGAGTCTCAAAACCAAACCGGACCCGGCCCGTTAACAAATTTAAGCAAAAAAGAAAACGGCTCAGAGTTCTCATCATAGCCGTTACATTCAAAAAAGAAAAAAAGAAGAAAGATAAGAAATGAATCCCAATATCAGAGATAACGAGCCTGAAAGATAAGAACTGTATCAATGCTCCCCCCTTGAAATCGATCTTGTCTCAAGATCGAAGACAGGAAATCTTTTGATCAGTTCCAGTAATTCTCCCAGGTGGCCTCATCTACAGGCAATTGCTTCCATTTAACCAGCACTTCAGTGGTAGCTTTCCCAAGCCTCTTTACCATTCTCCTATCCAATATGAGTTCAGGTTCCTTGATCACCTCTACAATATGAGCAGGAGCCTGATTCTGAACCTGAATGCCTTCACCCAGTTTCTTTTTTAATTGTGAAATATGGAACACAGTATGGATTTTGGCCTCCTCAGGCAATTCCAGTTTGTAAGCAACTGGACCAATTTTCTTCAGGATCTTATAGGGACCATAGAACAAAGGAGAAAGCTTATGGGATCTTCTTCCACCTACTGAAATCTGCCTGTAAGGCTGCAATCTCAAAAACACCCAGTCCCCCACTTCAAAAGACCTCTCAGTCCTGTGCAGGTCTGCCCATTTTTTCATTCTGTCCTGAGCATAGATCAAGTTATTTTTCAGCAGTTGAAGGGTGGCATCTCTATTTAGTAGTGCCTCCTCAACACTCTGTAACCTGGCAGTTCTGGGAATGTAAGAGGAGATAGTAGGAGGCACCTTCCCATACACAGCCTGATATGGAGACATTTTGATAGCAGAATGCCAACTGGTGTTATACCAGTATTGAGCCCAGGGCAGCCACTTACTCCACTCTTGAGGTTTGTGAGAACAGAAAAACGCAGATAAGTTTCTAAACACCTATTTACTACCTCTGTTTGCCCATCAGTCTGGGGGTGGAATGAAGTACTGAATAGAAGCTTAGTTCCCTGTAGAGACCATAACTCTTTCCAGAACTCACTGGTGAACACAGCATCCCTATCAGAAATTATACTCTGGGGCATTCCATATAAACTGTATATATTATCCATAAAGATAGCAGCCACAGTTTTAGCAGTATATGGGTGAGAGAGTGACAAAAAGTGTGCAAATTTTGTTAACCTGTCAACAATGACAAAGATAACAGATTTACCTCCACTTTTTGGCAAACCCTCTATAAAATCCATGGATATGTCTTCCCAGACATTTTGAGGAACAGGCAAAGGTTGCAACAACCCTGCAGGCTTAGTATTCTCATATTTAGATCTCTGGCATACATCACATTCCCTGATATACCTTTTGACACTGTTCTTCATTCCCTGCCAGTATACCACTCTTTTTAATCTTTGATAGGTTTTTTCATATCCAGAGTGTCCCCCCACAGGAGTATCATGGTGTTCAGATAGTAACAACTGAGTGAGGGAAGAAGAAGGATTTATGAGGATTTTACCCTTGTAATAGAATAGGTCACCCCTTTTCTGATACTTAGCAGTATCCAACTGTCCCTCATTCCATTTGATATTCAACTCAGAGAAGAAGGTATCAGTATTGACCATTTCTTTGAGTAACCCAACCCAATCAGATTCCACCACTGCTATTTCCAGTAAGGTAGGCATATCAGAGTTTCATCCCTTCTAGAAAGACTGTCAGCAGCTATATTTTCCCTTCCCTTTTTGTACTCAACCTTATATCTGAAATTGCATAATTTCAGTAACCAGGTATGTTGTGCTTCTGTATACAATCTCTGTTCCAGGAGGTACTTCAGTGGTTTATGGTCAGTTTTCACTATAAATTCCCTTCCCAATAAATACTGTCTCCACTTCTTAGTAGCCAACAATAGTCCCAGCATCTCTCTTTCATAGGCTGAAGCATACTTATTAGAGGTTTTCAGTTCTTGACTGATATATGCTATAGGATGATTCTCTTGCATTAGGACTGCACCAATTCTGCTGGCAGAGGCATCACACTCAATTACAAATGGTGAAGTGTAATTGGGAAGAGCTAAAACTGGTGGATTGGTGAGGGCAAACTTTAGATCCTCAAATGCCTTTTGTGCTGTTCCATTCCACTGAAATGCATGCTTTTTAGTAAGTGCAGTTAGAGGTGCAGCAAGAGTACTATAGCCTTTATGAATTTTCTGTAATATCCAGTCAACCCAAGAATCCCCTTAAAGCCTTCAAGGTTCTGGGAATTGGCCAGTCCAGTACAGCCTGTATCTTACCTTGATCCACAGCCACCCCTTGAGCTGATACCATATGCCCCAAGTAAGCCACCTCAGTTACTCCAAACTGACATTTGCTCCTTTTAGCAAAGAGCTGATTCTCTTTTAATATGTGTAGCACCACCCTCACATGATATAAATGATCCTGCAGGTTCCTGCTATAGACAAGAATATCATCAAAAAGATAAGCACAAACTTCCTCAAGTATGGCTTAAAAAGTTCATTCATCAAAGCCTGGAAGGTAGCAGGAGCATTAGTCAGCCCAAAGGGCATAACCAAATACTCATAGTGCCCAGTATGAGTCCTGAAAGCTGTTTTGGGTATGTCCTCTTCCCTCATCCTAATTTGATGATATCCACTCCTTAGGTCCAGCTTTGAAAATATTTTTGCCCCATGTAACTCATCAAGCAGTTCATCAATTAAGGGTATGGGGTATTTATCCTTAACTGTTTTTTGGTTTAAAGCCCTGTAGTCCACACACAACCTCCAAGTACCATCAGTTTTTTTAACTAGCACAACTGGAGAAGCATAGGGGCTCCTACTGTTCCTGATGATACCTGTCTCCAACATTTCATCCACCATTCTCTCTATAACATTCTTTTGTTCCCAGGGATGCCTATAGGGTCTCAAGTTAATAGGTTCAGTTCCAGGCACTAATAATATTTGATGGTCATGACTCCTCTTGGGAGGTAGACCCATTATTTCTCCAAAAACTTTTTCATATTCCTTACATAGGGACTGCAACTGGAGATTAGTTTCTGCATCAGATTGTGCTTCTTTTTGTTGACAGATGTATAGAACCCATCCTTTAGCTGACTGGTATAGTGTTTTCTCCATAGTTTTAGCTGAGACTAACTCCATGTCATTAGAGGATACCCCTTGTAATTCCCAAGAATGACTATCCTTCATAATCTTTACCTTTCTTTCCTTAAAGTTTATAGTCATCTCATCCAGAGACTGCAGCCAATCAATTCCTAAAACCATCTGGCAACCCCCTATTGGCAGGACATGGAAATCAGTAACAATTTCCAGTCCTTGACACTTAAAGCAAACAGACCTACATAGCCCTTCACTTTGTAATTTATCATCTCCAGCTATGGTAACATGAAAGGCCACTTCAGGTGTTATTATCAAACCAGTTCTCTGCACCACTTTTGGATCAATGAAGTTATGGGTAGAACCAGTATCCAATAACACCATAACAGGCTTCCTATTTACCTGTCCACACAGCCTAATAGTTCTGGGTGATACATTTCCCTCCATGGCATTGAGTGAAAGTTCATGTAAATGTTCCCCAAGTCCTTCCTTAGGTCTTAATAAGATCTCCTCTTCCTGCTCACCCTCATCCTCTTCACACTCAATTAGCATCAAGCTCTTTCCCTTGCATTTATGACCAGGAGTGTAGGCTCATCACACTTGAAACATAGACTTTTCCTCCTATACTCCTCAACCTGTGTGGGAGATAACCTTCTGACTGGAGCATTTGTTACAGGACCACCCTCTCTGCTAGCAGCTGGAGCCAAAGAATTTCTTGGACTTAACCCTGGTGTGCTGACATTTCCCTTGTAAGAAACAATTTATTTAATTTCTTTTCTGCTGCTGTAATGGACTCTCTGGCTATGGCACTTCTATAGGCTGAAATCATAGTCAAGGGCTTATCCAACTTGACCTTCCCCCTTAGATCTTCCCTCAATCCTGATAAGAATAAACTAATTAGATTTTTCTCAGATTCATCAATCAAATGAGCCAGCCTTATGAAAGATTTATGGTACTCCTGTACAGTCCCCGTCTGCTTCAAATTAGCCAAGGCAGCCAGGGGATCATCCAGGTCATCCGGTCCATACTGCAGAATCATCTCATCATAAAACTCTGGCCAGGTAACTGATCCTCCCTTTTGTTTTTCCAGCCACCTCCACCACAGCAGAGCCTCTCCCTGAAGGAAGAAGACACAGAACTCAACCCGTTCCTCTATTGGAGTATGATGTATAGCAAATACATGTTCTAGCTGATACAACCAATTTAAAATGTCTCCATCTCCCCTGAATATAGAATTTCCACTTTAGGGTGTTTTGGTTTTGGAAGATTACCAGGGATGTTGAAGGATTTCTGATTTCTTCTCAAGAATGGCTCTGCCCTTCCTCCTCCCATGGTTGCCTGTCTCTCGTTTGAAGGAGTAGCAAATACCACTCCTTTAGAACTGAGCCTAGGCCCTCCAATGGGAGGGGCTTCATCTCTGCCAGTCCCAGCGGTTTCTCTGCTTGATACCCGTGGTTCTTGGCACAATCTTGAAATCAGAACACTTAGTTCTTCATAGCCCCGATCTATCTTCCCTTCCAGAGAACGAGAAACGATCATCCATAATTCTCATATTATCAGCAACCTTTTCCTCCAATATCCGATTTCTTAGTGCAGTTCTTTCATCAAGAGCTCGGAATCGGAGGCCAAACTGATCTTCTTGTTGAGAAGACGAACCTGCTCCAAGAGTGTTTCCTTGATCGGAATCCTTTGTGGAATCGCAACCTCCATCAAAGGATACTGACCTGCGTGGTTCAACTTTTGGAGTGAAGCCGTCACCGTCGTCTCCACGATCCTCAGGGAACTCCGGAACCTGGGGCTCTGATACCATTGATACGTCCTCTCCGTCGGCGAGGCCGTCGGCGATGACCGGTTGGTAGCGATGTCTATTTCTCGGCGGCATCTCAACCTGCAAAAGGTTAGATCGAGCAGGGAGAACAGGCAACACCAAAGAAATCGAAGAAGAAGAAGTAGAAGAAGGAGACGAGGACTAAATGGTTTATTGATCTCAGCTCCGAGCTCAGTGAAGCTCGTTCCCAAAATTAGGGCATTTACATCATAGATCCCCACAGTGACCCAGGCCACTATTTATTCCCGCGTTTCACCAATGGGTCGAACGGGTCCGCTAACGGGTCGGGTCACCGGGTCCCGGACCCGACTCCGAGTCTCAAAACCAAACCGGACCCGGCCCGTTAACAAATTTAAGCAAAAAAGAAAACGGCTCAGAGTTCTCATCATAGCCGTTA